>WEIU01023518.1:49351-85033 GCA_013389925.1 Aegithalos caudatus
TAATAATAGTCAGCCAGTTGCAGAAAAACACTGGCAAAATTTTCCAGACCAAATTCTCCCCTCTAGGTATGTTGAGTCCCTGAAATTCTCCCCTCTAGGCATGTTGAGTCCCTGATGGGTATTCTGTCAATAAGTGGAAAAACAGGTCTTGGAGATTCCGTCTGTATAGACTATTGACAGGCTGAAGCTTCAAGATGTGGCAAATTCCATCCTACACAATAGAGCTGGCAGAAACTTGAAGCTTAGGAGCTTTCTGGACCAGGTTCCTTGGCTGGTACATTGCTCCACTGGCTACCTTGGGAGAGATGACTCCTGGCATTGTATGTTGCACGTGGCAAGTAATGGAGGGCTCCATGAAGTTTTCGAGAAACTTGAGAAAATCTCTTAACAAAGATGTCAATGGCTGAATTCATACCTTCTCCCAAGTATTTTCTGATGGGTGACTGCCCATTGCCTCTGCATCAAGCCCAGACCCTCTATATGACTTTCCCAGTAGTGCTTTCTAGCCACTCTATGAATTCCCAGTGTCTCTGTTCTCCTGTAAGCTCCTTGCCCCCTTCTTTAAAGGGCACACTGTGCTGAGAGGCAGCCTTACACAGCCCATTTTCCATAATTTTTTAATTTGCATTTCAATATCTACATCACTAAAAATGTGCTTTCTTTCACAAGTGGTGCCTATCTTTTGTGTATTTTTCACAGTTTTGATGAGTTTGTCTGAAGCTATGGAAGGCATAACGCCACAACAGCAGTAAACAGATTGGAACCACTGTAGATGCACTGCTACTTCCATCTATCATTTTCATTGCTTCTTCAGCTGCCAAAGTGCTCTGTAAATGGTGGCTGGCACCCTGTTCAGCAGACTTCCCTCAGTGGGAATTGTTTTTCAGAGCCATATCACAAATATTAATGACTACTAGCGTTTAAAGTAGTCCCTACTTCAGCTGCAACAGTGATGCTGCTGGTTATTGTGCTATTTTAATAAACATAAACCAAAACTGAATCCCAGGATTTGAAAGCGAGTGACCATTACTCTTCATAAACGTAAATGGAGGAAAATACATGGCAAAGTAACATAACTCCATGAGCTTCCACAGCTTAAGTGGGGGGGAAGAGAAAAGTAGATTCAGCTCACCTAATTTTGGCAACCCAGAATTTGGCATGTTCTCTAAGAATGCCATAGTCCATAGAAGGAAGCAAACACTTTTACCAGGAAACTCTTTCCAATACTGATGTCTAAATTAAGTGGGGTGATTTGCTCTCTAGAGGTGTCTATTTCTCCAGTGACTAGAATTAGGTAATGAGCTTAAACTAGGCACTCCACTTGGTGAGAGCTAAAATTGTAGAATGTACCAAATGGCTGATATCATCAACAGTCCTGACAGTGATTCCACAACACAAGCCATGACCTGCTCCTACCCCACAAAGGCTACATGGGCAAAGCACACCCACCCTTTAACAGCTGCTGCAGGAGCAGCTGATCCATGTGACCTCAAGAAATCACTGTCACATTGTGACGGTAATTATTCAAAAGGGAAGAAGCAATGCCACAACTGTAGCTTCTTCACAAAGAGCTGATGTGCTACAAGCACAGTCCCCTGCTAGACGAAAAAGGAATAGGAAGGCATATTTGCAAATTCATGGGACTGCTGAGCAAGCAAGATGTGGAGAGAGAGGAGTATCTCCATGCGCTTGGAGGTGTCCAGAATTAATCTAAAGCACATATGAAACATCCTTCTTCATAAAATTGAGACCATGGGTGAACCACCCTATCCATGCTATACTTCCTTCCCCTTATTTAGAAGTGCCCTGACCCTCCTCTAGTCTGTTTTACTGCACCTAAAAAAGAAATCTAAACAGTTTTAAATATTTACTTTCCCTTTTTACAACACTGTCAATATCCCAGCAAAAGGTGCTACTGCATGGCAGCACCCACACTGCTGTGCTTTAGAGAAAACTCTGACTTTGCAACTGCTGTAAAATGTCACCAATAAAAATGGGCTTGGAGACATGTAAATCCCAGGCCCCCAGTTCACAGGCAATGCTTTCCTGCCTCATGAAGCAAACCCCACTTGTTCTGAGGAATGAAAACTGTACATTAGAATAATATTCACTGTATGCTGTAGGGTGCTAATAAAGGGGTAAAAGAGAAGAAAAATAGTCTCTAGTTTTCTATGCACTTTGCCTGAAAGATGGAAAACTGAGGAAATTAAATGTTTTACCTTTATGGTAAAATGCTTCTTCTTGGGTGGATGCCAGACAGTGGTGGTTGAATGAATGAATGCCCGCAGAGGTGTTAAGGATGTCACAAGCACATATGCTTTGATGATTACAGAAAGGTCTTGAGCTTTAAGGATGTCCTTGTGGTCTGATGTAGTCGATACTTGATTCCTGGAAAGTAATAACAATAAGTAGCATTAATACAGTTCTTTTACAAATGAGCTATAAGAAAATAGTGAAATAGTGAAATTAGGGGAAATAGAAAATTAGCCCATTTTCCCCCAATTTAAGAAACACAGTAGATTAAATAAAGTAGGCTGGAACAGAGCTTTACATAAAGTTATTTTACTGATTTCAGCATTTTTAACTCTTAGTTTCCAAACTCAGGAAGCAACTATATTTGGAGGGAGTAACGTTTGAGAGTACATATGGGTAACTGCATTGCGGGAATAATTAAGTGTTAAAAATCCATGATATTCAGAGTGAAAGATTAAATCAAGATGAAATTAAACATTAAAGAAATCCAAGCATCTTAAATAAGCCTATTTAATGCTGTTTTGTAGTGAATTCGGAAGAGAACCCCCACCCAGCCATATGGAAAGACTGCACTATTGTTAACACTTTCTTCTGTAATAAAGGGACAGAAACGTGTAGTGCTGCATACTTCCCCAAATGAAAGCCATATACAATCATTCCAAATATTATGAAAGACTAGGATACCTGGATAACCCACAATAAATCAGTTAAACCTAAGAATTCTGCAAGCAACTTTGTTTAGGAAGTAACACAGCTCTCTATAAACTAGCCTACAGCTCCCATAGTACACACAAAGAGAGTCAGCTATAGAAAGAGAACAGACAAAATGCATACCCAAGAAAAACCCTGTTATTTAAAAGCTCATTAGTTTGAGAAATCTGAGCTACACTTGTGCATATTCACAACGGCATTATTAATCTGCCTGTTAAAATCTCTGAGTATCAATTTACCTCATAGAAAATTCAATGGGAAGATGACCATAGAAATTATGGGTCTCTAAGACTGATTACTGATAAAAGACAAGGAGCTCTTCTTCCATTTCTGTGTAATTTTTGACAATATGTGGCCTTCCCAGACCTCAATTTTACTGTCTGTTAAGTAAGTCTAATAACATCTATCTTAAAGAGAACTTTTTCTCCCCTCTGCAGAATAGCAGGTCCTCAGAACATAAAATTTGTGAAATAGTGTGATGTAGGAAACAACACTTGATAACAGACAAATTATCAAGTACTTCTTGGTTCTTCACCTTAAGGGAGGATCTCTGTGCAAAGGATTACATATTCTGTGGTAGTTTGTGGTAGGGGCAAAGGAGGGATAGGAGCAGGAAGCAGCTCAGCCACCATGAGACCTAAAGGTTCAGGGGTGTCTCTGGCTCTGTATTTATCTGTCGAGGTGCTTCAACACCTGAACATAAAGACTTCGAGGTTTATGCCCAAAACATGCGCAGACTTAGCTAGCAGAGAAACAAACATTCTGTAAGTATGAGCTGCAATACATCCAAGTGCTCTATCTGCTGTGGTCTCCCCTTTTGCTGCATTCTGCATCTTTGATTCCCAAATAACTGCATGCTGAAGCAGTGGAAGTTTCTGAGGGTGGGTTACCATTAACTTACAGCTTTGTGCTCATGCTCTGCTTCCACCAGTGCTGCAGATGGGAGGCACGTGCCCGCTCAGTGATTGTGCTGCCCTGGGACACATTTCTTGCAGTGCTGGCCCTTGACAGTCCAGGCTGACCAGAACAGTCTGGGGTGACAAGTGGGAGCTGCAGGTCTGAAAAAGTACCAAGGGGATGAGAAAGGAAGTCAGCAGAACATTGAAAGCAGGGGTGGACTCCTGCTGCTAAGGATTAAATGTATAAAAACACAATAGACAGAGAGGAGCTACCAACATCAGATGAAAATATAAAATAACAAATGCTGAGACAATAAACTTTTTTGGATCTTCTAGCAGAGAGTTTCACCCCCACCAAGCACACCCTTCCAGCTGCAACTGAAAAGCTTAGCTGCAACTCCCACTTTAGAGGTGAGTGCAGCAATACTGCGTACAAAAAGCATCCCCTTTTTCCTTCTAGATAAAATTGTAATTGTTGATTTCCAAATATAAAATACCAAAACTTCGTTTCTTGTGGAGCACTAATTACAATTAATGGGATTAAGAAATTTCTTTAACTGAGGACCAAGGGACTTCTGCCACATAAATAAGCATATATCCTTGTTTCTATGTTCACCATTAAGGCTACAGTTTGCAGGTACTGAAACCTAAGGGAGTCTTAATTCTGCCACCAACCACAGTGGGAGCAGGACTGATGTATCACAGTTCTCAGGCTTATTGAGGCATGTGACTATTAATAGTAATCAAAATATTGTGATGTGAGATCAGTCAAGGGATAGCATGTATTTTCTGTTTTTACTGTGCTTGATAAAAAAGGCACAAAACCCTTATGTTGTGTCATTATTTCATGTAGGGTAGTTTTCATTAACTCTAACACAACTCACATTTCAAGTTCTTAAGTAATGGTCACGAAAAGTCAAGCTGTTCAAATTATTCCCAAACCATATTACTTTTTTTTTTAACGACACACTGCATTGTGCTATGTTATGAATTTATTTGTAGAGTTTCTTTTCTAAAGCATGCACTCTCAACTTTGGTACATGAAATGAAAAATAAAACTGAAGTTGTGTTGGTGATGACCTGTAAAAAGACATTTAAAGAAAAAAACTATTCATTTTCCCAGAGAACCTATTAAAATGACATTGTGATTGTCTGTATTTATTGGCTGTTCATCAGATCAGCTCGGCTCAACCTTCCAGTCTCAACTGGGATCTAGAATTAATCTGGTCTTGTGCCTTACATGTACCATTTAGCAGGTTTAAAAGCTCTAATAATCAAAACCAGGTAGATATTTAATAGAGCACACCATGCTTAAATTATATTTACACTGACATCTTTCTGTTATGTTATGCATTATAACTGATTTGAGCTTTGCAAGTGACTACCTGGTTTTTGATGGTACAGTGACAAAAGCAGACTGCTCTGCCTACTTGACTGTGTAGTGACAACAGGAGGAAAAAAGTAAACTCCCATTAAGTAATTTATTTAGCAGACTTGCTTCTGAATATGCATAGGAACCAGATCTTCAAAATCATGTTGTATTTCTTCCCATATCTGACTTGATGTAAAGACAGAAGGGCATTTTACTATGGCAATTTCTACCCTGTTGATAGACAATGGCATCTCACCACGGCAATTAGCAATGGTCCCATGTAATTACTCCTATGCATCACTTTAGCTATGTAAAAGGAAGTAAACTTTTTTCTGAAAATAAGAACATGGCAGAGAAATGCTGTACAGATCATTACACAAGAGAAAGCAATGTGTCTTTTCCTTTTAAAAACATGTTTCTAATTGTGTTGCTAAAGCAACAAGTAACAACTCACTGGACAGAGGTTGAAAATAATGAGATGAAGTTTTGTGTACCTGTGTTTATCCCTCTTAAATGAGAGTTTTAACTGTTTCAGGGAAAGAAAAAATATTACTTTGACATTAATTCATTTCTTTTTACCCAGTGGACCATTTCCTGAAGCTGGATACAACAAAGTAAAACAAATGGGTACGGACAGATGAAAAGCACAACTGTCCTGTTATTTTCAAACTACTGAGTAGAAAGTCCTTAGTATTGCCTTAAGTCATTGAAAAATGCCTCAAAAAAATCCCCCCCAAAACCCCCCAAAAATTCTAACCACATCCCCCCAAAAAAGAAAAAAAAAACAAAAACAAAACAAACCAAAAACAGAAACAAAAAAAAACCCATGGAAAAAAACCCACCAAAATAACCCCAAAACTAACAAAAAAAAAAAAAATCACCTACCATGTTAAAAAAACTTCATAGTGCTGATAATTAGCATTGAAAACTAAAAAAGGGCAATGCTCATAAATTATGCCCCTTCCTTAGAGTATCCTGTTTGTAGGGTGCCTTACACCCCTTTATATGTTTTGTTTTGGCATCCCCCTGGGAGACAGTCCATCACAAGAGGGATCTAAAAGGAAGTGGGACAGTCACTAGATGCTTACTCCTTTGAGATGACACAGAGCATGTATGCCATCAGGCAGAGTTAAGAGGGAGTGACAGTCCCTCACTTTGGTAAATCCACTCCTAGTAATCAATGAACACAATTATCATAATAATAAATAGACATCAGTGGTGTTGAACTGAGCACACTCAGCTGTATCTGTTCTCATGGCAACTCTTCACCTGCTCCGGCATTCAAAAGCAGTAACAGTGTTTATTAGAGCTGTGTATTTGTTAATCAACTTTATCATCAATGAAAATTAGCCTGCAGTGCCTTTACTGTTTGCGGTAATTGCCATGTTTTTCCATCTTGAAATCACTCTACAAGCTGTTGTTAATTAAGCAGTCCTCTTGAAGTACAAAAACAACATCAACATTTTATAGTGGAAGAGGTGAAGCAGGCTCAGCGGTTGATGTGTCAGGCAGCTTGGGAAACCAAGTTAGAAAGAGCTGCAGCATCCTAATACCATATCCAGACTACATCCCCTCTTTCAAAAATCCAAATTTTAGCATTTGTAATTTGTAAATTGTAATTTTTGAAGCAGACTCTAAAGATCAAAGGAAAAAAAATAACAAAAGAAGATTCTTTTTCATTTTACACTGGCTATGCAGTAATGGAAATGTTACACAAAGTGCCATTTTTCCTGAGAAGCAGCTGCAGGCTTTGCCACAAGTACTTTTTGCTGCTGCCATTTTTGATGCTCCAGTGTAAAGCAAAAGACCTATGCCTGGATACCTGATTTCACTTTGAAAAAATCACAAATCTTCATTTCCTTGAAATTCTGGCTTGAAGAAGGTTTTTGATGCTGACATCTCTGGAATGGTACTGTTGAAAACACCAACACCACCACATTACTGCTTCCTAGGGTGTCCATTGTGAGGCCACGCGGATGAGCAAGGAGGCTACTACATGTTCTCACCTGAATTCACACATTAACCACAGCAGCAGGTAAAACACAGACCTGAGACATAAGAACAGCTGCATGACATATGCAAAGAGGAGGTATAAAATCCACCAAAGCAAGTCAACACCTCTAGATCAAAAAAATTAAGCACCCCTTTGTCACATGAACTGGTGGCGGATACTGTTCTGTACTGCAGTCTCTCAAAGTAGAACAGTCAAACAGATCAGTTGACAGTGACAACTGATACCTAATGCAGCAGCCTCAATGACATCTAATGAGGCCTTTCAAGTGTTTTACACAGCTATGACTTCTTGCTCCTTCTCCCCCCATCTCCGGCTCACAAGTTATTTACTTGTCTTTGGCTCAGAGTTCTGAAGTGTAACATGAGATACACAATAAAGAATAGCTGATTTAAGAGTTACAACATGTGGCTGAGAAAAAGGTTTACAAATAGCTAGAAGTACATTTGGACAAATTAAGAATTCCTGGAGCAAAGCCAGGCTGCAGCCACCTAGTTTGGTGGTAAATGGAACACTTAGGTTAACACAAGCATCTGGTGATGTGCAAAGGCAAGGAATTCAGCAGGAGAATACCCTACTGGTTGAACTAAGTCACATTTGGTAGAAAGAAAAAGAAACAGAAGATGAATGAGAATGTGTCCTCTTCTTTATCTTTCCTTCTATCGCATCCTTTGATGTTAGAAGGAAGATTATGATATGGAGTTTTTAGTTAATTTCTTACTTTTTACAAGATCAAATAGACTATACTTTACACACTTCAATCAAGGAGAAAGGAACAATTAAGACTACTGTCTGTGAGAAAAAGGTCATTCTGTTTCTCAAGTGCCCATCAACTGTCAGATCTGTTACATCAACATTTCATTGATTACATACATTACATACAAACATTGCAAGAATGACTGAGTCGCCTTGGGAGCTCCTAGTTGTTTAATGAAGCACAAAGCTAGAGATGGAATGAAATGTAACTGAGTGCTGGGCTTTGTTTTGAGCCCAGGACATTGTTAATTTCTTTCATAAAATGAAATTGTAACCTCAGCACATTTGTACTTGCAAGGTATTCATCCGATTGCCTTTCTTTTTAGCAGGAAAAACATTTATTTAGAACCTTAAAGTACATTGCTGCTGAAACTGTACAGCAGCCTTTCCATCTGCATAGAAGCCTTATGAACGTCTTCCTAGAGTTTCATAGTGGTAGTCTGTTTCTAGCAGGAGCCTCAATTCTCTGACATGAAAAAGTAAAGACAATGGCACCCCATGCCATTTTTCAGCTGTTTCTACAGTACAATATTCAGGAACTACTGATAACAAGTGCTCCCTGTCAGCCTTGCAGGCTTGCATTCTGACAGGGCACCTCAGTGAGTTAGAAGAACTCCATATTGCATTCTGTTCTGGGATAATCCATTTTCCTTACTGGTGTGGGCTGCTGGAGCGCAAAGAACTCACATGTGAAAGAGACCAGGCAAGCTGTACTGCTACAACCTGGCCCTTTTCTAGAATTAACAGCTGGGCAATTGTCCAGCCTCTATAGATTGGAAAGGTGTGTTTAACAGCTGCAAAGATTGTTCCACATCAGGAGATGTCTAAAAAGCTTTAACAGATTCTTAGGCGGATGTCTGAGTCCTCCAGGACAAGGAACTTTGATCAAAATAAAGCCTAGTAACCTTTGGCTCAATCAGGTACAGCAACGTGCTCTGAGCTGTATAACTGTGCAAGCAATGAGCACTGAAAATGCAATTTTTTTTTCCATTTTCAGTGTTGATTTTGGAGGATGGATGATTTCACTTGAACTACGGCCACTACATGCCTTGAGACCTGCCACAGAAAGCAAATCTATCTCATTCAATCGCCTCCTGTTACCTATTTTGGATGAAAATACTGAAACAAAGACTAGTAATGTATGATGGATTACACATTATGACATGAAGTTGCTAAAGAAAGAAAGAGAACCTTTAGCACTCAGCTTTATGACCTATTCATTCAGAAAAGTATGGCTGTGAAATAAAGTAGATGATAAGGAAAGATTTGAAGGAAGATTTGAAGGAAGATTTGAAGGAAACTAGGAACACAAGGGACAATCCTAGCCCCCCGTGAAGTCCTGGAAAAATCTGCATTGAGTTCACTGGAATACAGTTTCTTGCTTGAAACTCAGTATGTGATGGTCTTGATATGTATTACAAGCTTTATTTGTGATGTCAACATTGATGCAAGTCCAATATCCTATCCACTGCTGACTACTGATTCAGCTGCTCTTAAAAGCTTTTCACATTAAAAAATGCAGTGATACCACCTTCTGTAATACACTTAATCTCAAAGCAACACACTCTGGATATTTAGAATGGATAAATGTCAAACTTCTCATTTCTGGAAGTTTAAACTACACTAAGTAGGTTTAGTATTAAAAATCATACAATTTCATAGTAATCCAGATCCAGAGATTAAACTGTGGGTTGAAATGCACTGAAATTCATTGTGAAGTTTAAGAGTTAAAAGGATAAAATTATGACAGTGCTATATTTGTAGGCTGCTGTTTATTTTTCTCTTTAGAGACATCAGCAAATACAGGTTCAGTTTAGCTTAATCACTTACCATGTTTTTTGCCTCTCTTTGGCAGGTGCATGAAAAACAGTATTTACGGTATTAAGTAAGTATTAAGTATATAAGTAATACAGTATATTGTAAGTATTTACAGTATTAAGCCTTCATTCCTAAAGCATCCAAAGAGTTAAAGTAAGAGGAATGGGATTTTTTCAGAAGACCTGCTTCTTCTGTGTGCACCCTTCATACTAGAACTGAATTACACAAATAAGCTATAAAACTTTGGAAAAAGCAACACAGTGAAAATGCTGGCTGACTGTTGCACGATCAGAGCCACAATTCTGTACTAGTGACAGGGTAGAATATAGAAGAGTATAGGCCAAGTAATTAACTTGATTTAGCTGCTTTACTTCTTTTCAAACTATTAATATTTGTTGTTATGTTGCTGTTCTTATCTAGCTGAGATTTGAAACTGCTGTAAAACCAATGAAATTCCTACCCCACATAGTTTATAATCAAATTAACTGGAAAAAAAATCAGATGCTGGTTTTATTTGCCATTCTTGAGGCTCTTACTAACTTCAGTAGCAGAAAGGTAATAGGCACAAACCTGATTGAAACTGGTGTGCAAATATTTATAATGGCCAGCTGCCAAAAGAAATGCACCCCCCTATAAAATATCAAGTTCCTGTCTCAGAGATACCGAGTTGTTACAACAGAAAATAAATTTGATCTGTAACTTCTCTGTTCCACAGGAGGCTCCACTGAGTCTTTTTTCCTACCCTCAGGTCATAACCTTTCATGTTGACTTCAGAGTAACCCAAGGACACTGGGGGTAGGCAGCATGAGAAGAAAGCTAGCACAGGATTAGCACGGGACCATAAACATATCACAGAGTGGGAGCACACTCACACAGCTGGACTATCTTGGCTCTCCCTCCTGAACAATTTCATTAGGCTCATGCCTATCCCAAGACCTTCTGTGTGATTAATGCTGCTGGCCAGCCCAGCAGGAGATCATGGGAGCACACAAGGCTGGCAGGCACTCATAAAGTCTCTGCACTAGTGACACTAATAAACAGAAACACAGAAGGAAGGCATACGGCAAAAATATTACTTAAAAAAAGGATCAGTGATTTGCATGGGTAGATAAAACAGCTATGCATGACACAGGAAATGATGAAATGAGACAAATGCTTACATGGAAAGACAGACTAGTTTGGATTCCTTAGGGTGCAGGAAAATTAGGGAGGCAATGCTCTAAGCAGTTCCACTGCTTCCCAGGCAAAGCCTGTCAAATAGAGTATTTGCTGTACATGCATCAGGATGCCTTTCCTGTTCCCCATACTGAATCTGGGCAATTCTTCTCACATTGTGGACTTTAGTCCTCTCCATTTCTTGGCTGGGAATAGTCCAGAAGGCAGTCAAGACTAGTTCTAAACCCACATACAGTGGGTTATCAGTTATGAACACCTGAAATCTCTTTGACAGTCATTCTCCAACCTCAGAGAGCTTCTAGGTCCAGGTTATTTACAGGAAGATTTAATTTCCAGATCACTACAACTACTTCAGCTCTTGCTGAAGTGAGCAATAAATGACAGGAGCCTTCCTTGGTTATCCATTAGCTATATCAGAACCTGCTCAAGGCTCAAGTCCCATTTATAGAGGACAGTCATCAGGCACTTGAGTAAAAACTGGGCCAATTGCTCTGCAAAAGCAGAAGTTCAGTCTTCTTGGACATGTGTAGCATATAGTCTTCCATGCTGAATTCTAAGACCTGTTAGCATTCTTATGCCTCATCCCAAATCCATTGCCACAAATCCACATGCCCATCTTCCAGCAACCCTGTCTTCAATAGTAATTAAATTTATCCACACAGAACATGTATTATTAACCTTTTTGCTCCTCTAGTCTTCCAGATTGATTTTCCTAACTTTTTCTCTTCCCAGCTTCTTTCCTAAAAAGCAGTCATCACTGGTATGTGCATTATTTCCCTCCACCTTATAGAAACAGAAGCAATACAAAATTTCAGAATGACAGAAACATTTTCCATTAAAGAGAATGAGCAAAGAAATAAACACTGGCCTGGTATTTTGTATAAATCATTTTCTTTCCTATACAACAGGGAGATAGAATGGGCATGGTGTCTTAAATACAAAGCCTAGTTGTTTAAGAGTTGCACAACAGCAAATAAAAATAATATTTAAAAAACCCAAACCACTTTACCACTGCTTATCAACATCAACACTGTCAGAGCCACAGTAAATCCAGTAATCCTATTTTTTCAACCTTGCTGCCTGGTGTTTCTTTCTACAACTTACTATGTCTTTAATTAGAGAACATAATTCTTTGTGTTTTCACTTTTACAGGAAATTTCTTGGCTCCTTGAAGGCTGACTAAATGACAGTAATAACAAACCAACTGATCCTCTTTAACAGGAATTGCAGAGAAACCCTGTTGACTCAAACACACAAGAGTGAAAGTACACAACTTATTTGAAAGAAACAAACTATTCTGTGGAGGAAATGCTGGTGAGAACTGTTCTTTCTGTGAATAATTTTAAAATTGAGGATCAAACAAATCCTGCTAATTGGCAACTCTGCTGTTGTTGAAAGAGAGATCTCTTGGAGAATGCGAGCAAAAGTAAGTGGAAAGAGCTCACTTTGTCAGATGAATGGAAGGGGGAGTATCTGAAGTCTCACCTCTAGACTATTTGCTCAAACTTATGTCTTTTTGCCCACTGAACCTGAAATCAAATTATTTACCCTTCTGATTCTAATCTCTTTTTATGGATGAGTTACACTCATACTAAATTACATGTCACATATCCAGTGACACTGAATGGGATTAATTCATGGGCTGAAACCAAGGCCTGGTCTATACAAAGATGACCCCACTGTGTACCACAGTCTAAACTCCTATTCCTGTCAGTGTCTATAGTTCACAGTGTAGTCAGTGTGAACCACTTCAGATAACCCTGAATTAAGCTGAAAATAAATGCTCTTTTGGGCTTGCTTACTTTAAATACCAAGTGTTAAATTCAGTATCCACAAATAGACATCTATTGCCATCTAGGATACCACAATATTTCCCTCTGAACCTCTAGCTGCTGGACCAAAAGGAAATGGATACTGTGCCAAATCTGCCCATTCTACTGGGCATGCTGGATGTTCCATGGCATCTTAAGTGTCATGAGAAACTTGTGTTGAAATAGTTATCACAGCCCTAGGTCACATGCTGATGTGAAGATACCTAGATTTAAGAAACAGAATTTTTTATTTTTACTTTAAAATACTTCGGCTAATTTAGGTTCAGAACCTTTCTTATTGGTAACAGAAAAGTGATGAATGGGTCTTTTCCTGTGTGATGGTTCTCCAACGGAGTGCCAGAATAATCCTCCTTTGGTGTGTGGGAGCCCTGCCACAAAGCACATGTATTACCTTCATTTCAATGGTATTTCAACATCAGTCACAAGGCCTTTTCTCTTTGCCAGGAAAGCACTAAAACTATGAGTAAGGAATAAGATGCTTACAGATGGCCGTTCCCTGAAGACAAGATGTGGTAGGTTGATCCTGGTTATATGCCAAGTGCCCACCAAAGCCTTCTATCACTCAGTTTCACAGGAAAAAGAAACTGTTATGAAATGCTTGTGTGTCAGGATAGGGAGAGATCACTCTTTAATTACCGTCATAGGCAAAAAAATGTGTGGATAGTAGTTGAATTTATTACAAATCAAATCAGAGTAGGAAAATAAGAAATAAAACTAAATCTTAAACCCTTTCTCTCCATCCCTCCCTTTTTTCCAGGCTCAATTTTACTCCCGAGTCACTACCTCCTCCCTGAAGTGATGCAGGGAGTGGGGAATGGGAGCTGTGGTCAGTTCATCACACATTGCTGCTCCTTTCTCCTCAGTGGGAGGACTCCTCACACTCCAGCACGAGGTCCCTTCCCCCAGGAGACAGTCCTCTGTGAACTTCTCCAAGGTGAGTACTTCCCACAGGCTGCAGTTCTTCATTAACTCCTCCAGCGTGAATCCCTCCCATGGGGTGCAGTCCTTCAGGAACAGATTGCTCCAGCATGGGCTCCTCTCTCCACAAGTCTCTCCTGCCAGGAGCCTTCCCACAGGGTCACAGCTTCCTTCAGGCATCCACCTCCCCTGGCACTGGGTGCTCCCTGGGTTACAGGCAGGTCTCTGCTCCCCCATGTACCCCCATGGTACAGGGGCACAGCTCACACCATGGGCTGCACCATGGGCTGCAGGTGAATCTCTGCCCTGGTGCCTGGAGCACCTCCTCCTACTCCTTCTTCACTAATCTCTCCAGTTGCTGTTGTGCAATTGTTTTATTTCCCTTCTCAAGAATGCAATCCCAGAGGTGCTACCACCACTATTAATGGGCTCGGCCTTGGCCAGCAGCAAATCCATCTTGGAGCTGCCTTGCATTGGCTCTGCTGGACTTAAGGGAAGCTTCTGGCAGCTTCTCACAAAAAACACTCCTATGGTCCCCCACTATCAAAAGCCTGCCATGTAAACCCAGTACAAGAGAAAACACTGAACAGCTTAATAGAAATGTTGTATACAAAGTGACTTGTACCACACTCATGGACTGCAGTGAAAATGTGCATATTTGAAACAGAAAGCTCTGTGTGTAGTAAGTGCCCCTTGTGTTTGTGGTTTTGTGGTAGTAAAACAGTAAAACCACTGCAACTGGCCTTTCTTCAAGTAGCAGGGTGAACTAAGATTTCTTGAAAGCAATCTGTTACAACATGAGCAGGGTTATCAATTTTTCTAGGCAGTGGTGAGACATAATTGAGTAGCAAGCACCTGCAGAGACTAATTCAACACACCTATTGAAAATACATATTTTAAGATAAAAAGACGTAGCATTTCTAGGTGTGTCTCTCTCTCCACTGACTTAAAAGGAAGACTAGAATACTACTTTCAGAAGATACCTAACTCCTAAATGGTTAAATGAGATGTAATGAATCCTTTCTTTCTGTGTTAAATTTAGCGTATAAGGGGAAAAGAGAGGAAAGTTTAAACAGACCTAATAGAGTGCACAACCATTTTTTTCCAGTTTCCATTCAAAGATGAATTTTACTCATGGTAAGTTAGAATTCTTTGGAAACTTGCCCATAACCTTTAAACTTTTCTGGTTGATGAACTTAATACACAATAAAGGCTTTTTATCACTAAATTATGTCTGGATGGGAACCAAACTCTGACTCCTTCTCCATGCCACAACATTTTTGTAAAGTTGAACAAACATATTACACCAAACCCAGGGCATAGAAATGTAAATACCAATGCACTATATTAACACGAAAGGGTCCAAAAATAAGACACAGCCAAATTAGTTTTGCAATATGCAACAGCTGAACAATGCAATATCTTTACCTGGAAAGATACTGTATAACTGTAATCTATATTTAAGTGTGTTTAAAATGGATTATTAATTTTCATTTTTTCCCTCTATGCACTCATGACCAAAAATAAAATGAAATTGTAAGCTTGACAGTGTCATTTCAGAAACTTGTTGTGAGAACTATTAAAAGATGATCATCACATACACAGATCTGAAAAAAATCAGATTACCTGAAAAGGCTTTTGTTATCTGGCATAATCCCTCTTTTCTGCAAAGAAAATGCTGGATTTCTGGAAGCAGATTTACCTGCACGTAAAAAAGAGAAGCTTTAATGATTTAATTTTATTTTTAAATGTTCTTTTTTCTTCAATGGAAAATGCCTTCAACGGGTTTGTGTTTAATTTATCAGAGACACCTCACATGCAAAACTGCCATCAGTGTCAAGAGGAAGTGATAACTTTGTCCTCCCTGCAATGTTGGAATAATGAAGTTAAGGTGTGGACTCTTCACCCATGTCCATAAGAACGCAAAATTTCAGGCCTATATCTCTCCCTCTGGCTGCTGAGTATTGACCCATTCCCTGTCCCCTTCTCAGTCTCTACAGCTTCTCTGTTCTGTCCAGTTACCAACCACTGTCTCTCTCTGTATGGAAATATCCTATGCCTCTGGAATTGCTGTGCTTGGGATCATTATAAGCTAATGTAGCTAAATCACAGGCAGGCTCTGCAGCAAAACACTATGGTCATGCCAGCAGCAAGTAATGTCAGTTCAATATTTGAAGTTTTCCGGAGGAATGGGCCATCTGGTTTAAGTCCCTGCTCTGCTGCAGACTTCCTGAGAGAACTTGGACAATTCCTTTGATCACCTTGTGTCTCAGTTATTCATGTGTGACACATCTGGACATTGCAGCATGCTGTCAGGATTACTATATTGCACAGCATTAGAGGCTCAGATATGGCTATACAGGCAGAACGATAAAAAAAGCAGTTTTCAGAAGCCTGGGGTGCTTTATTATCTGAGCATATTCAAAACATGTATATTTCTAGCAAACTACAATTGACATAAAAGTTTCACTTTGCATACATTTTGATATGGCACCCTGTCCCAGGGAACCCCAGCATACATGCTCAAAGCTCTGAGTTGTGTGGAGACCAGTGTTTTTTTGTATCACCAGAGGCACCTTTTAAAAGCAGCTCCATTTCTCTCAGACCCTCAAGCTGGAGTAAATAATTTAGTCTTGACATTATTATCTGTGCTAACTTACTTAAAACACAAGTCAAACTGTACCCGTAGCTTGGTCACATTTTATCAAAGGCTTCAGTTTATATCACTCACATATTTTTATCAACAGGTCAGGTGTTTATATAGAAATTACATATCCAAGTAACATAAACTGTGCCCACAACCTGCCCATATGAGAAAAAATACAAAAAGAAATCCTGAAAATACTAAGATAATTGGTACTACTGATGCTTTGGATCATGAGGGAGCAGTGCCAGAGCAAGGAACTCCCTTGAAGGCCCTGGTCCAGACTACGCATTATGGATTGTAGGAGCACTGTCACTATTTGGAGAAGTGCCACAATCATGTTTACAAAGGAGGAATTACATAAGGTGAAACTCAGTTGTTAAATAAGATATGAAGACTAAATTCATCCATCTCCATCTTCTGCCTATACTATCAGTCTGAAATATTGCATGCATTTTCTAATTGTTTCTCACCATTTCTAAATTCTCTTTTCCAATAGGGAAAATTGCTTAAATAATTTCCCTTGTAGACACTTTTGCAGCCAGACATGCTGGTTGAAGGTGGCCAAGAATGCAAAAGTTCAAGCTAAAGAAAAGGGAAACTTGACACTGAGTTGTAACAATTTTCAGTATTCACACTAAAATACTTACAACCAAACTAACATATATTCAAATGAGAAGTTGCTTTTGAAAACTGGATGTGATATAAAAAGAATGAAATGTTGGTCCATGACAAATATTTCTCAGTAAATAGAAAACATGAATAAACTTCATTTCTGCTAAACCATGCTGCTGCAGTATAAAATAAACACTTGATACTTCTCTTTTTATGAGTGAGGGCTGAAAATATGGCCTATCCTTCTATTCCCACAAAGGCTACCACAATAATCTCATACCTTCTGGAAAAGCTCTAGGTTACGCAACTCTTCTGCTTGAAAGCAGCCAGTACCACCATTTTTTTTGGAAGATAAGCAGATGAAAAGATCCCAAGGGTTCATTCCACCTATCCAGAAAGAAAAGAAGCACTTTGAGAAAGAAAATAACATGCATAGTTAGATATAATAAATTCTTATTTGCCTAAAGAATACTTAGAGCAAAATCCTGTAGAACAACAAACTGTTGGAGAGCCAATTACACGAATGGCTACAGGTGGCACAAGGATAAGCAACGTATTTGCTACCACAGTTCAAGCTTTAGAACTATATTTAGGTGTTTAACAGTGGGCCTTCCCTGCTATACCTGCCCACTGATGTCCAAACCTTGCTGTTTGACCTGTTTAACATTCAGAAATTAAAAAGTTTGGTAACATGATGCTGCTTTAAGTTATTTTTTTTTCTGAACTCCTCAACATGCATGCATATACCATGTATCCAGTACATGCAGTGTGATCTGAGGTGTTTCCTTGGAAAGTAAATTTTACAGGAAGTATTACTGGTCATGCTAAAAAGAAGGAGTTTTGATGTAGTGGATTCCTAAATATTACACACCAGACTGTCAGGTCTAGAACTGGTGTACAGGTGGGAATTAGATTGCTAGCTTCCCAGCTAATGTGATGCTTCCTTCCTGGGGTGAAGCTGACCTGAAGATACAAATAGGTTTTGAACTTCCTCTTATCTCAGCATATAATGTGGTGTAGAAATGCCACTGTTGCTTCAAATAACCTTGGTCAGCTTCCTCACATGGTCATTTGTTTTTTTCTGTATACAGCCTTTGTTATCTGGACCAGTTAGAGATGGTGGCAGCTCACAACAGAATTATTACATCTGTCTACTGAGGACACCTTGAATATGTTCAATAAAGGGTAAATTATTTCATTGACAGGAAGACAATCAGTAATAATGAACTTACAAACAGAAAGGGCATTCAGAGAAGCAGTACAGCATCCAAGGGTATAGAATCAGGTCTCAAAGCTCCCTTCAGAACAGCTATTTCAGGGACTGGTTGGTTCTTTTTCCCAAGGCTGGGAAGATTACATGCATTTTCTTCCATTTTGTGCTATCCATCTGTGATGCCTTCTTAATTTTATTAGATTACCCCCTTAATTTGGTCCCACTGATGGCCCACAGAGGTATTTATTTTATTTATTTCCTTTCTTTCTTTCCTCAAAATGTGTTTTTTTCCTATCCCACTCATGATTACAAATGTCAAGCGGGGTAAAGATACCACTTAAGAAGATTTAACACTCAATTTATGTTAAGTACAGTAATGAACTGATTGTGTAGAATGGATCCAGGACTATGAAAGTAACTATCACTTTTTATGTTTATAAGCAGTGTGACAAAGCTGAAGAGATCAATTTTCAGTTACACTGCATTTATTACTGTAACAAGTTCTTCAATTTCACATTATGAGAATCAGTATTATGGTATAAAAGTAATTAGGGTATATGAAATTTAGGCAAGACAGGTTCACTACATGCTTCTTTGTGAAAGAAACAACAAAGAAAACCCTGCAGGTAGATAAAAATGTCACGGATAGCAAACAAACGAAGCATTAAAGAAATGTACAAGCAAATACCTCATTTTAGTGCAAAAGTTTGGCAGCGCTAACAACCTACTCAATGACCTCACTAGCTATGTAATTATCAGATAAGCAAGTTGTTATGCCTCTGACTAGTAAACACCTTTGAATAAATCATTATAATTACATATAAATCACAATGCCTAGTTGTGTGCAAATTGAAAGGGAGCTGGAGGGAACTCCATTTCTCAGAAGCAGTTCGTTTCCTTCCCTTGTTTATTATGACACATCCTGCCCTGGGAAGAATTTGATCCCTGACTCCAGAGGATATGCTGCACTATGTATTTGCCTTTAGGATACATCAGAGTGATCAATATGAATGTACCTAAGGGAAGAAAAGGTAAATATACCCTCAGACCTGCTGTGCTTCTGAGCCAGTGCCCAGGAAGTAGAATAGTTCAGGAGAGGTTGAATGCCTGCCATCACTTGTGTTTTCTATTCTGAGTAATTAAACCTCTAGCCAGTTATTTCAGTACAGAACAATCAGAACTGAAACATGTCTATTTATAGAAGTCAGGAGACTTCCTATTAGAAAAACAGCATACACCTAGTGCTGTCTCTCAGATTCAGGCTGACAGAGCAGTGTGACTTCTATTAAATGTATTGATATATTCCTCATAAACTATACCTTAAAAAACATTATTGGAAAACAGAAACAAGAGTCATTGATTACTACAGCTATGTAGTTCTAGAACAGGCTCCTCTAGGAATCCATTTTGCCTCAAATTTTTCCATGTCACTCCTTCCAGAGCTTAACTTTTTGTGGAAAATGAACATCTATGAGCAGGAAACCAACAGTCTATCCTCCTTCTGCATATTTAATAATATGAGCTAAAATAGCAGATAATAACTATATCTCAGAAAAAACTGTATCTCAAGAAAAAAGTGCTATTGTTATTAGTATTCCAACAACATCACATGGGCCATGCAAAGGACCAAAAATTTGTTTCACAGAAGTTATTTTTAAAGTAAAGCAAGATATATGTGAGCTAAAACATTCTCCAATAAAAGAACAAAAAGTGACAGTAACAATAAGCATCATCTGCATGGAAGGACTCATGTTTCAAAATGTTTCTAGAGACTTTAATGAAGAAGCTTTAATAATGTTATAATATTCCATTTTCAATATGCACACTGCTTTGCTGTTTTCCTGCAGACTTCAAACCAGAAGGAGGCTTTTACAGGACATTTGAGGGGGGAGGCTAAAAAAAATGCTTCATATCTGAACAACTTAATTACTAGCAATTTGCATGAAGCTTTTCCCACAGAATGAACTTTGTCTCTAGTTATGGAAATCCTGTTTGTTTTATTCAGCAAATCAGTGGAGCTCAGCATACCAGATCCACAGATCAGTTGGAAGGTAGGAAATCACACCTCATGGAGATACTCTCTACTCTTTGTATCGTTTTGCACTTGCACAAGTAAAAGAGTGGGAACAAGATGAGAATATACAATTGGCATGTTCATCTGTTCTTGGAATATCTTTTCAAGTCAAGATAGTTTAGTTCAGCCTGTTAATTAAGGCCTGGCATACACAAGGAATGCTCATCTCTGGAATTATATCTAACTATGCAGGCAAAGTGAGCTTTAAGTGGATACATGCTGGCAGCATGATGCTTTAATTCACCTGTCTTTTGCCAGCTCTTAGCCTCTCCTTTCCTGTGGTCTTTGTAGCTGTCATCCCATCCCATCTCAAAAAGTATTTGTACCTGCAATGTGTATCTCATGTTTATGTAAGAATATCAACCTAAGTTTCTACTTCAATTAATAGTAGTACAGCATAATTTGATTGAAATCTGATGCGATCACCTTTTATTCTGAATGAGTCAAAGAACATGCTATTCAATTCAGAGAGCAGTAACTTCCAACTTAAATTTGATGTAATGTACAAATTCTAATTTTCAATGAGATAGCACTGTTTTCATTGGCTTCGACACTGATTTGTCATTTGAAATAATTAAAATAGCTAATGTGGAAAAATAATTTAAAAGATAATAGTCTAGGGAGAAAAGCAAACATGTTTTTAGCAGCAGAGGAAATAGCAATGCAGACACCAATAAAAACATTTAACTTTTTCTGTAATAACATTCTACAGAGAGTTTTTGCATTCTGATGTAATAGACCAAAGTTAACAGAAAGCAAAGGAGAACTGTAGGATTTAATAGGCTTTCAAGTTTATAGATAAACTTCAAGAATTTCTGAAAGTGATTTCTAAAGTAAAGTTATTTTATTCCAGTCTTTGGAATGATCACCTTCTCCCCATGACCTATGGCATTGAAGGCTAAATCTTGCAGGAAAACTGTTAAATTCATGTACCTCTGGAATTTTTAATCTCTTAGGCATATATTATTTAATTTAATCAAATGACTTATTTTCATTTCATTACCATAGGCTGAAATTTAATTTTGCAGTATTAAGGTTTCCATCCTGAATTTTGAAATTAAAGAACTTTGAAAATCAAATAAAATTTTCATCTTTCATGTTTATCATTCATCCTGAGGAATAAAAAAATATAGCCACTTGGATTTTTTTTAGTCTCAAGTCAATTTGCAATTTCAAATTGGCTCACACCACTGCTTGAAATTGATCAGTTTGTGAGCACTAGAGGAAGACAATGAGAGAAAGCCAGCATTTGTTTGTCAAGAACATATTACATAAAAGTAACATGGGGATCTTTTCTTCTGACAGAGTAACTAATCCAGTAAACAGAAATCAGAGCAACCTATTTAGTGAACAAAGCAAATACTAGCAATGAAACAATTTGACCTTAGTAAGTCTTTAGACATCGTTTCCACATAACATACCTATGAGGTGATTGCACAGCTATTTGAAAAAATTAAGTCTAATCCACAATCAAAGGGGAATTTTTTTGAAGCAAAACTTCAAAAGATGCTCCACTGTACATTCAGTGCTGATCAAATTTTTTTGGTAACAAATTGAATGATGGAATAATAAGTGCATTTATAAATAGCAAGTGACACCAAGATGAAAAGAAGGATAAGGACTTTGCAAAGCATGGTTGCAATTCAAAATAATTCTGATAATCTGTGAAAATTCAATCCAAGGAAACTCAAAACAAGTTAAAACTGCCATAGTTAAGAAGAAATCAAATGGAGAGGTACAATTTGCCACAGAGCACTACTGCAGAGGAAGATCAAATTTAAATTGCATATGAACTAACAATACAGTATTGTTGCCAAAAAAAAACCTGCAACAAACCAACAAAGCAAATATAAATATCTTTTCAGCTGTTGGCAAGTATTTATTGATGTTGAAAGAGTTGAATCCACTCCTTGAAAATTTCAGTTTTAATTTATTCCACGACAACTCCCCACAGAAATCTAATTAATAGCCCTGTAGATATCAAGAATTGTAACCAAACCTGCTTATGAAGGTTATGGTGGTAACAATGATCAGGGGTTAATCCTTTTGCTTCATTTTGTGTTGGTCATACCTGTCCAGTAAAAATGTTCCTCAGTTTTGGAAAACATGGTTTCAGTAGAGCATTAGAAAAAGGAGACAGACTTTGGAAGACCTCCTACAGGGGCTGACTTGGGTGGAGTCAATCCTTTGTCTATTAACTCACACAGTGATGCCTTTTTGATTTTGTACCAAACCAGTTTACAACACACCACTGTTTTAACTATTTCTGAATGTCAGTGCCTTCTTGGTCTCTCACTCTGGCCTGCAGCAAGGAGGCTGGGATGGGCACAAGGCTGGAAGGGGATGCAGCCAGAACAGCTGACCCCAGCCGGCCAAAAGGGTACTCTGTACCACATGATGCTGTGCTCAAAACCAAAAGCTTGTTGGAAAGAAGGAAGAAGGGAGTGGGGGGAAGAAATACATATTCAGAGTGAAGGCATTTGTCTGCCCAGCTAACGGTTTGGTTCCATCCTTTATGAAGCTCCTGTCCGGGGGATGGCTGAACACCTGTCTGCTCACGGGAACTGGTGAATTCCTTGTTTTGCTTTGCTTGCAGACACAGCTTTTGCAATCCCTATTAAACTGTCTTTATCTCAGTTCATGAGTTTTATGACTTTTACCCTCCTGATTCACTCCCTCATCCTAATGGTCCCACTGGTCTCGGGTTCGCAGTTCGAACCCAGGGGGCTGAGGCCACTCCAAAAGGGTATCTCGCCAGAGACAGCCTACTAGGGGGCCAGAGCACCCCCTCAGCAGGCAGAGAGCGTCTCAGCAGGGATAGGGCAGCTCTTAGTGATTTCTTAGCTCTCAGTGATTTCTCAGCTCATGCCCTTGCCCTGTGAGACAGCCTCTCTATGCCAGCCCGGGAAGAAGAGAGAGAGGGTCCGTACAGCGATTCCGCATAAGGCAGCTTTATTGCATGGCACCAGCGAAGGGAGCCAGTGACGGGTACCCCCCGAAGTGGGGCAAACCAGGGGGTTTTTATGGGAAAACCAGGGTGGGAGTGGAAGGGGACAAGCCAATGGTTTACAACAGATCTACATAAAACTCCTGGGGGCTTGTGGGACCTTTCTGTGGTCGCCATAACTGAAAAGTTACTTTCTTATCTTGGGGGTCTGGCAGGAGGTTGTGCAATCCCTTTCTTATCTCCTCAGCAGGCCTCTCTCCAAGGCAGGGCTGCTGGGGCTTTGCCCATCCCCACATCACCCCACCAGGGGGAGATGAGCGAGATGAGGGTGGTGCTTTGCTGATGGCTGGGGCTAAACCTCAACACCATAGAATAAATTTTTACCCATCCAAAATCAACTCCCTCTTTAATTATTGAAGACAGGATACAGAGTAAGCATTTTAATTTGCAGCAAAGGGTACATAAAGAAGAGTTTCTAAATACATATATCAAGTACTGGAATACCTTACTCTAAGGAGGCTATAGAATGCCTGCTAAGAGAGATCCTGAGATTTGTATGGGATCCTTTTTAAAGACAAATTAACATCAGCTCTACTTGAAATATATTTTCAGGCACCTCTAAGCTGCATGGATGTGAAGAGAAGATTTTCAGGAGAAGTCATTGTTTATATATTGATGCATTCAACTGTATTCAGTTATACTTATATCATGTTGTAATCCTGACCTGTAAAAAAAATAGATATAAGTTCTAGATGAATGTAAGTTTTAGCTTTGTGAGTCATGAGTCCTCTTAGTATACAAGGAAAAAAAAAAGTCACCCATCTCTGCCCCTGGATGGTAATGGAGGGAGCACAGATTGTACAGAACTGGGTGAGGAAGCATGTATTTATGAAAGTAGCTGTTTGTGCACAAATCCTACTTTAAACTGGACAGAGGAATATGCTGGGCTTCAGCCCTGCCATGTAGTCAATTTATAAGAGCCAATAGTTTGCTAGCCAGGAGTTTAAAGTAGAAGCACTAACAGATGTCTGAAAGACAGAACATCTGCCTCACTGACTGCCTCTGGATTCGAGGCTGAATTTTATGCTCTTCAGAATCTCAGAGGGCAGCAGCCTCAGGCAGGCTGTGTGATGGGGTCTGAGGATGTGGGAATTCTACCCCTCTGAAGATCTGAGCTTTATGGATGGCACTCCAGGGGAAAATATCCTTTGAAGCCTATTTCTGGTTACAGCAGTTTGGCTGCCTTGTTATGCAAATATCAGAATGCCTCTTGTTGGACTGAATAGTTTTTCTTTGTTAATGACACGTTCTCTTTCAATTTTTTAATTTCATTGTTACATTTGTAATATCTTCCCTAAAGGAATGTCTCACACCTAGGTTTTCAGGAATTTTCTCCTTAAAACAGTAGTTCTTGGAAGCATTTTAATTACTCTTCTGGTGAGGCCCTTGATCACTGTGAGTTATTACCAATATGGACTCACTACAACAACAATGAAGAAATGATTGCTCCACATGAGTGATAGCACAGGTCAACACAGTGAGGTTTTGGATATTTTCTGAACTATTTTGGAAAGCAGCTATCCACCTGTCCATATGCAAATCTTTCACTGTTTCAGAGTGTGTTCAGACTGACTGTACTCTGCTGTAACACATAGCCCCATAACCACTAGCTTATCTGGACAAATTTGGTTAAAATCTATTGTCACATTAATGGGAGTATTTTGAGTGTAAAAAAATATCCTACCCTACTGAGGCTGAGATGGCTGGACACAGTCAATTCATTCACAAAAATACTTTGTGCAATTGCTGTGTGGCTGCCAGGGAAAGGCTGAAGGAATCCTGAGGACAAGTCACTACCCCTGAGGATGATCAGGATTTTTTTTTTGGCTCAACTACTCCCTAACTAAGAGGATTTGAAGTACCAAGGAAAGCATTCTTTGTTGAGGAGAGGCTGGTGTGAACTAAATGGAACCAGTTTAATTCCAAGGACAGTTCATCTGTCACTGAACAGCTTAGCACAAAACACTGTCCTATTCTCAAGAATTAATGCACAATCACATCTGAGTTCAGAATTTGGGCAGTGAAATAGGCGTTTGAAGTTGTCTGCAGTGCCTCTCATAAAAACAGAGTAATGCTTGACATAGTCATGCAATAGATTAACAATTCCCTCTTAAATCAATAAATTACTATACTATAACAACCAAAAAAGAATTTTCAGACCTGCAGCAAATGCTTTAAAGTCAGGTTTTCAATTTGCAGATAACTGTCAGTAAGACAACAAAAGGTAGCAAAAAAGAAAATTAAATTGTAGTATTATTAAACTACATCCATATATTTTTTCTGTGCAACCAAAGAATGGGCAGAATACTGGAAATAAAAGTGTATTCAAAAATGGTATTAGTCTGACGTGGGGAGAAGAATACTGCAGTATTATAAGGCAGGTGCATTAGATGGTCCTTAGTCTATCCAGGAAAGACTGTCAGGCTAAGAATAATTCTCCACTGAGTTGTATTATAGATTGCAACTCTAACAACCTATAGGTTTTATCATGGCATAGCCTGTCAACCCAAGGTATGAAAATATGCTGTTAAAATACTTTCTGAGCAGTAGCAGAGTTCAATATCAAATAAAAGAAAAATATGCAGTTCTGACCCAATGACAAACACATTGGGGTAATTCAAACACTCAGGCCTGTTATTCCACTTCTGTGCTTACACACCATGCTTTGGATGAATATTCAGATTACTCTGGTATGTTCTCCATACATGGGTATTTTCTGCACAGCAAGCCTCAGTGAAACCGAAAGCTCCTAACAATCCAACATGGTATGCTCTTGTATGCAAGCTAAAATAACTTACAACCCCAACTGCTCCTGAATGCTTCATTTCTTATTTAAATGCATTTAATACACAACCTAAGCTACAACAGTCAAAACTGCTATATATGTTTCTCACCCACACATTGTGGGACTTAAACCTAACCTTCAATGGGATGGAAGTACTTGGTACTCAGTTAAAGCACAGATGTCACAGATCCACCAAAGCTCAGCTAAATCCATCTGTGTAGGTGTTTTCTTACCTTCTGTGAAGTTAGAGAAAGAAACCGCCTGATAAAAAAGACAGATTGAGAAATATTAGAGGCAGGCTACTGAGAGTAGATTGGCATGAAGAACCAGGTGAAAACTGGAAGGAGAGAATGTGCATGTGGGAAGAAGCTGAGACATATACAGGGACTGAGCTGTGCAATGGAGCCCAGAGGAACTGCAGCAGGTGGGAGAATTCAAACAGCACCCTGCTCCAGCTGCTTCCAGGGACATTGCAGGAAGAGGATCTGCCACAAAATACTCTTCTCTCTTATGTACATGCACACACACACGAAGGAGCACAGAGGCACAATGCTGCGTGGGGTAACCCCAGCAACCTCGTCAGAGTGACACAAGCCCCTGCCCTGGTACCCCCAAGATGTCCCTGGGGAGACTCCACCACAGTGCCAAATATAATGAGTGAACAGGAGCCCCAAAGCACCTTGCAGACCTTGTAAAAGCACAGCCTAACTTGGATGAGGGTGTGCATAGAACAAGACCAAGTGGTACTGAGGCTCCTTCCCCACTAGACTATTGCAAAAGCTGCAGATCCTGCTACTTTTATAAGGAAGAGTCTGGGCTTTTAGAAAGGCACATGCAACAAACAGAAAGAGCTAGTGGCTGGAAAGAAGTTACAATTTGAAAGTAGTTTCTAGGCAGGAGGAGTTCTGCCCAAGGAAACCGAATGACAGCTTGTGATTACTTTCCACCCTGCATTTCACTCCAACATTTTTACCACTCCCACTCTTTGCAAGAGAACCTGAGGTACGTGAGCTGAAAAGCCCTCTGAATGATGGCACTAATGAGAATTCCTCATTGACTTTAAAAGGTAGAAACTGAGCTAGAGCTGAGAAAACAGCCTCTTGCCTTCCTTGGATATACAGCAGCCTCAGGATAAGCAGCTAAGGAGTAAATGGGTTTATTTGTCTCAATATCCTGTCTCATTCTAATTACAATGAATGAGGATACCATTTACAATGTTAAAATGATGTTTGAACACATATGCAAGAAACAAACCCCCATATTTTAAGATCCAAATCTCAGACCTTGATCACTTCAATTAGAGCACTCAGGCACCTATACCAATCCTTATTAATGTGTCCGATTCCGTAATACCCAGGATATGGGAAACAATAGTGAAAAAAACAAGCTTGGGAATAAAGGCAATGGCTACTATAAACAATGTCAGGAC
The DNA here is from genome assembly GCA_013389925.1 of Aegithalos caudatus. Lineage (NCBI taxonomy): Eukaryota > Metazoa > Chordata > Aves > Passeriformes > Aegithalidae > Aegithalos > Aegithalos caudatus. Next base: position 76,865 of record WEIU01023518.1, read on the forward strand.
ACAGGCTCAACCACCGGCCTGCAGTCATCTACTGTATTTGTTTTCTTCTCCCTGGGTGGCCATGCAATGCCCCAGGAGACAGCCTAAGCCAGTGACAGTTGCTAAAACTCAGCAAAAAGCAGGCCACCCTCAGTCAGGGAAAAAGAGTTTAGATACCTGAACATGAGCCATACTGCCTCACGTGTCCTTAGAAGTAGGGAATTGACCCATTTTATTTATGAGTTAGACAAAACTGCAGAAGACAATGATGCAATAATTAAGTCATCCCTAATGTAAGGGTTTCTAGCTGTACTTCACAGATACTGTTTTCTATGTATCACTCTATGCTGTCTTTCCCTTCTACTCAGCTGGCATGCCATGGGGTAGTGGAAGTCCATAAGAAATATCTGGACTGCCATGCAGAGCATCCATAAAACATGGCCTCTAAAGTAGACCTTAAAATTATCTCTGCAGTCATGTTAAAGAAACAGAGGGTCAGACTATGGGGATTGAAACAGAGAATATAATGGAACTGATAAAGGAACCCGGTATCTTAAGCCTGATTGATCAGAAACCATGGGAGACACAGACACAGATAAAGGCTCCCTGGTGTAGAAGTGACCAAGAAACATGTTGTGCAACTTTGTAATGATTACAAAGTAACTGATGTCATAAAGAATGTATAATGAATGAGAGTTGTTACCAAAAATAGAACCCTATATAAGTCCCATACAAGAAAAACCCTATATAAACACCTTGTATACTCAATAAATTTGGCTTCTGATCAGAACTCGGAATGTTCCCGTCTCTCAATCGCCAATATCAGACCTAACTTTTGAAGATCAACAGATATCCTCACAATGTTGGATTTGTAAAAGAAATGTGTACTGTAACATCTGGGGTGTAAATCATATGTGTCATGGAGATGGGTATAGGAAGAAGAAAACCTGATGCTTTCTCCTACTTCACATATCATCCTGTCGTAAAACAGGCAACCTAACTAGTTTATAGTTACATTCTGAGCTAGTACTTTCCTGAATACTTCTTTTTTTTTCTACCCTCAGAGCTTTTTAAAAGCCCTAACACTACATTCCTAGGGAAAGTAGGGCTAACATGTCAAACTCTATGTATTTAAAGTCCTTGACTTCAGGCTCATCTTTATAGAAAATTACCTCAATTATTTTTGTTGAAAAATGGCTTCTACACAGGCTCCACTGATACTTGACCTCTCTGTGGCTGTGAAACCTGAAGTGAGAGAGTTTTTTTTATACAGTTGCTGAAGCCAAATGAGAAAAACATTTAAATGCCTAATTCCCATTTAGACAGACAAATGCTTCTTATTTGCTCAAAAATCGCTAGATCTTGTTCTTCTTTTGTCTGTCAGCCTGTTGAACAGCACTCTGGTATGCTGATATGTTCTCTATATTACCTATTGCAAAAAAAAAAAAATTGTAGTGAACTGGGTTTCTCTCTAATAAACAAAAAATTATCTTGTTTTACTTCTCCATTTTACACCAAAAGTCCTCCTTAAATAAACAGATCAACTGAGCTCTATTCTATCAGATCTAAAATAACTGTGGTTCTACCAGATTCATCTTGCATTTACAAAACACAGAAGAGAACAATCTGTAAGCTCTCTCTACATATACTTTTAGTAGTTGCTATAAATTAGAACTGAAACTCCTTTTTATAGCTAAATATTTATTTTTGAAAGAATTACCACAAATGTCAGAAACAAAGTCATTACAATAATAATATTGTTATAAAAACACTTTATGACTTGAACAATTTGGTTCAAACTTTCCAAAATGCTTGCCACTCAGCTCCTCTGTGCTTCCCTCTATCAGATTAGGACTGTATTTTATTTATGTGAGGAACCATTGAGGAAATATGTTAAGATTATAATTTCTTAATGCTGGTACCAGTTAAAGTTGATCAAATCCTATTCCATTGTTACTTTTTAATCCAAATCCCTTCAATATTTTGCCTTTCTCTTGTGAAAAATGGGCATTGTTTTGTAAGGAAACATGCCTGCCAAAAATGATGGCAATTTGTGATATGTGGGTTTTTTTCCTTTTTAATCAAAGGGAGGGTGTCACTTTTAATAATAAATTTCTGTATGAAATATTTTTTCCAAAAATCTGATGGTTCTCATGACTAACTTGAAACTGAGGAATAGTTTTAATTTCTGAGTATGCCAGTGAGCCTCTGTTCTTTTTGACATCTGCAAATGAGGATTACCTCCAAACGGGCAACCTCAGGGGCTGAGTAAAAAATATTCAATATTACATTGAAAAGTCAAGTCTGAGGGAGTACAATGTACATCAGAAGGGTAGAATAATCATTCCCCTCATGAAGAAAAGGTTCCCTTTTTGATGTAAGATAAGTCAGCGTAATAACAATACATTGTGTGAAATTTTCAGAAACATGTTCTAAACCGTGGGTGGCTACTGCACTTTTGATGTCTGGGGTGGCTTTGGGATGCAGCATTCAAAAGAGCTGTCAGCTGAAAGTGGATGCAGCTGGAGAAAGTTGGAATCTGAACCTAGGAATGGCGTGGGCTGGCTGCAAATTACAATGAAGGCCGAAATAGTGTATAAGCTTTCTGCTGCCTGAACCAATAAAAGTCATGATAGCCAAAGTAAAAAAGAAGAAAAAAAAAAAAGAAAAAAAGAAAAAGAAAAAGAAAGTTTTTGTTTCAGTGGTGTATATAATGCTGCTACCTAAAATGGGAGCACAGTGATGAAAGGCAGCAGCACACTTCTCACAGCTGACCAGGGCTCAGAGCCAGTGACTGCATCAAAAAGGGTCCACAGCTTCCAGCAGCCAAATCACTGAGCAGTCCTAACCAACAATCCCTTACAGAGACTGCTCTGGCAGGATGGTGACAGTTTTCTGGCTAGACTGACTGACATTCTCCCAGCACCTATATTTGCAGACAATTATCTGACATTTAGGAACAGATATATATATTTATAAACCAGAGTCTCTGCTTGAACCCTATCAGAGCCAGGATTCATTTCTTAAAGGGAAGCATTTTAAAAAGACTTTAAAAAGCAAACTGTATGCTGTTACGTTCTTATCCGACACTCTACAATTATAAAACTTACCTCAAACTCTTTCCCAGGATGTTACTAGCATAAAGAAAGTGGGTATACTGATGCCTAAATCCCTTGTATTTATTTAATTTCAGTAGCTGTGCACATTGCTGCTTTCCTTTGGCCGACGTGTGGATCTTCCTGGACACTGGTGTTTTTCAGATTCTGTTAACATGACATAATTTATTCCAGTAAAGTTTTAATTTTAGCTCACTGTGTAATCAGTGTGTATCATTTTAATTATTGTAATCTCTAAGTCAGCCCCTTAAATACCGCTCTCCACTGGACTGTACATTCTGTTTAAAGAACTAAATAGAGCATTCAGAGAAAGATATGCTTGGTACATTTAGAACTAAATGACATATTTTGGTTTTACCTGGCAGAGCTCAATGTCCTTATACTTTTGTTATAAGCAAATAAAGAATTTCACTTTCTACATGAAAGGAGTGCATTTGAAACAGAGGATTCAGTTCAATTTTACCGAGGGTTTATTTCAGTTATACAAAGACACCGTTTGTGTGCTCTTCTGCAAAACATGAATATGTTCTGCTAGTAATTAGGAGGAAGAATACATATTGTTCAGAAAAATATATGATGCATTTAGATTTTCTAACATGAATCCACAGCATCACATTAGAAAGCAGAATTCATTTGTGTACGTCAGAAACTTACATCTTGTACTGAAACCAATGATATGTGCAGCATGAGATTAATTGCTAAAATCAAAACTAAAAAGTGATCAAGATAATGTATGTTTCTGGTATGCATTTCCTTCCCAAAACTAAATGAACTTCCATGTTATGGAAGTAGATTAAATCTGTTACAGGTTTGTAACTCAGTATGCTATGAGGATCACATTGCTACCTATTTAGCTTGTCTATGAAGCTCCTTGTTTAACAACATACCTAGAAGTGTTTCTAAAATGTGTGTTTTATTTGTCAAAACTAAGCTCAGGACTCACATTGACATATATTTGGCATTAGAAAACCAACTGGTTTTGTTTACTGCTGGTTATGTATTTGTACCAACAGTTAACCAAGAGGATTTTGGGAAGAGAAGTTACATCTATGAGGTTTGAATATACATATGTATTTGTATTGTAACCCACAAAACATTTCTGAGGCTAGCTTCACATTGTTATTTTGCACAGTATTTTAAATTACTTACTTATGCTAGAATGATCTTGTGCTTTTGCTGGCATGTTAGGATCTCCAGTCCTGCTTATTTAACCTTACCTCCAAGAGTTGTTTACACTTTCAGAACCTGATTTCAATTTACTTTAATTTTCTTAGAGACTTTTGTATTTATAAAAGCTGAGCATCTAGTGACCTCTCTATTCCTGACATTTCCTTTGCTCTCCACTATGAAAAAGAACAAAAACCCCAGTGTCCCATTTCTGCTCCAAAAAAACTAAACTGCTTCCTTCAGTGGGTTGGTCCTTGTAATTGAAAATGGCAACCAGATGTTTACAGAACACACAAGAAATTTTCCTTGGGGCCTTTAGTCTTTATAATTGTTTGCTAAAGTTAGATGGATTTCATGGAAACTTGTCTGAGGCTACAGTAGGGGCTCCTCCTAACTTTATTCTGAAAAATTTAAAAAAAAAAGGAAAAAAGTTAAACCTAATATTTTCTACTCTTGTTGGTGTATTTCTATCTCCATAGAAAACCATTCACTAAAGGAGAAAATTTGGTTCTCTTAGTGCTTATTTTACATGCCATCCCATGAAAAACATCTCTATTTCACAATACGCAATTTGCTTTCTACTTTCTCAAAGTCCAGCTGGCTATTATCTAAGCACAACTGATTTTTACTCCCTTCCCTTTGCACCATTCCCATCAGGAATATATTCTCATAAATTCTGGGAGTTTGGAGAATATTTTGCATTTTAAGAAGATGCTGTAAACTACATATTGTTTGTTCCTCCAAGCCTTGAGTCACCATAGCTGATTCACATCTGAAATCTCTCCATCTTCTTGAGAAATCACCATTTTCCCTCTTCAGTTTTTTGTCAGCCTGATTTTCTCAAGGCCAGGCATGTACTCCAAGAAGTCTGTGAGACCATCTTGTTACCCCACCAGAGGACTCACTACACCCAATAAAATCTTTTAACCTAATATTTCAAGACAGCTAAGATTGAATGCTCCACAGCTCCAGGGAATCCATTTGATTACTTCACTAGCTTTACTCCCAAAACAGATTTCCTAATAACAACTTTGTTGTAGTACTTCATGCCCTGATTACCACATGCATGATGAACAGATTGTTCTTTTTTCCTTAGTAGCAGAATTTGTTAACACTTTGTGTTAACAAGTACCTCTGTTTTCACAAACATACCAGTCTTCACACTGAAGAAAAGAGCATCACTGTGTCCTCCTGTCTCTACCACCTTCTCTCACTTTCACTGATTTTGCTGATATGGTATGTCTTGGAAAAAGAAAAATGGGTCTCTGACAGTCACCAGCCATGGCCCTGGGGGCCTCTGAAACCTACGGCTGTAGTTTATTCTCCAGACTAATTAGCAGCTCTGAGGAAACTGTTACTGGCTGCACTTATGAAGGAGCACTTCTGCCAGTTTCTACCTTGCTGCTGGCCAGATGTCAGCAATTAAGCTGATACTTTTCCTATTTAGCCTCTGGTCAAAAGTATGAATAGTGAGAAGAATAGTGAGAGGTGATACAATATGCTAAAGGAATAACACAGACATACACAGCAAAGAGCATGCATTTCATCCTAGTTCTGACAGTGACTCACAGTTTCTATCCTAGTTTTCTCCATTTCTAACTGATGTTGCAACATTTTCCAGCCTTTTAACTCCAACTGTGAAGCAAAGTCAACTGCGTAATTTTCTTCCATAAAAAATGTAAATTTTCTTCAAAAAGTAATTTTTCCAAAGAATACCCAAAAAACCAAAATGAAAAACTGACGAAGACTGACTTGGACAATTGTTTTTGGAGAAAATCAAATGAGAATTTTCTTTCATCTGTCCCCAGCTGCTTCTTCAGTCATGCAATATATAGAGAAAGAGAAAACTTCTCAGCTAGCACCACTCCACATCTGTGAACACCTGTGCTTGCTCCTGCACCCTCATGTTCCCTGACATTCCCCAAGGACCAGATTTTACAGGGAGTGACCACCACTGGGTACAAAGAAGCAACAGAACTCTCTACAGAGGGCCAAGAGCAGGGAAGCAGAGGCCTTCCATAATAACACAAATCCCAAATCACCATTTTACAGTAAAAGGAGTTATGCCTGAATATATTCAGGTGGCTTTATCAGTGAGAGGGTATTTAGTCCTAATACATAACTAGTGCCACTTTGAATACCAGACAGATCTCTTGACCCAAGCACATAAAGAGAAAGGCCAAGATTTGCTCAGATTTGCTCCCATGGGTCTGTTGTCTCAATCATCCCTTCCTGTTCCTGGTGCAGCTCCACCCAAGCACTACTCCCACATCTGCAAAAAGCCAGATCATCCTCATAGTTAGTTGTTGGAACCAGGGCTTAGTTTACCCAGCCAAGTATTTAAACACAGCATGTTCTTAGAATGGCAGAAAACAGAACAGAATTCAGTGTATATTGATGATAATAATAATAATAAATATTGATAATGTCAGAAAAGAGGAAATAACTTCAAATCTAATATTCTTTGCAATATATGTAAATTTAAGTGTCTATATGGTATATGATCCTTACTTAATGTCGGGAAAATGAACAGGACATGAAAATGGCATTGATTTCTATGGAAATTGACAGACAAGCTAAATATTGAACAAAGTTAAGAAGAGTTCAATACTTATCTAACAGAACAATAAATCACACAAAAAAATCCCAACACAAATCAATATTTGCATTGTAGTGATCTTTCTAATGGCATGGCTAAAATTTAATCTTCAATGGGTGTCACTCAAACTGCAAAAAGAGGCAATAGTAAAGTTTAAATACTTATCTGCAGTGTTCTAAAAATAGGAAATAATGTAAAAGCAATACTATGAAAACGGTTTATGATTCTTTTTTTTTAAAGTCCCTCATTGCAATTGCAAAAGCTTCCACCAAATTACTAACACTCTACGGCAGCAGGGAGCATATAACGTTATGCTGCACTCAGTTTGTCAGGAGCCTGAATACATGTGCTTTTTTCCATGGCCAAGCTGATGGGCTACAATTGAGCTTCTGCACAATCTTTTCCATTCCAAGAGTTAGTGGTAATGACAGAATTTTGCATGTTATTGTAGAATGAATTAAAATTGGCCAGTCAGATTTGTAGCATACAACTGCACACATTTCTTGGAGCCTGAAGTTCACTCAGATTTTCTTAACTATCAGTAAAGGTGAAGAATTGAGAAATGAAGGAAATGCTTATTAAGGGAGGGTCACCAAAGACTAATGAGGCAGGCACATTCGGCAAAGGACAGAAAAACTGATGGCTCCATAAAGAAAGATAAAAGTAGTTTATTTATCTTTAAAGATGTCATCTGGGCAAAGTATGGAATGCAGGAAAAGATTCAGGCAACAGGCAGTAACTAAGGAACATAATTTTTGGAGGGCCAAAATGCCTATTAGTGAAACAAATTTCTGAGATAATAGCTTCCTTTTAAAAACATTGTGAAAATGTTGGCAAGGTAGCACAGAGTCATAGGGACACACACATCCTGTTAATCTTTACATCTCTGGTAACAGAGATAAGAGCTTCTCAGGCTGGAAGTACAGGGAGGGAGGCAGAAGACACTGGAAAATATTTGGCAAGTTCTTCGCTAGTATTTGCCACTCTGGGAGGATCTAAGGGGGCTCTGAAGCCAGGTGGCTCATCCCACTCATCTCTGATAGAGCAATACAGCTCTGTCCTGGGCTGAGACAAGGACACCCAGAGGCTTGTACAGCTCAGTATGGCAAATCTCCCTTGAGAAAGCCTGGAAGTGTAGGGCTTTCTCACTCCTCCTTCTGATCCTTTTATTATTTTCCAGGAGATTGTGACACCAATTTCAACCCCCTCCACAGCTGTGGCAAAGGCATATCTTGTTCCAGAGGTGAGGCAGATTTTCACATTTTATAAACAAAGGGGAAAAGGGGAAGAAGGGAAGGGAAGGGAAGG
>WEIU01023518.1:97729-130659 GCA_013389925.1 Aegithalos caudatus
TTGTACTAGAAAATATTAAGCTGTGTTCCTGTGAATTTAAAGCTTCAGGACAAGGTATCAAGCAGCTTTTAAAACCATTTGATACAAGAGAAGAGTACTATGACCTCTGTCTGGTTTTCCAAGCTATGACTGAAATCTGCATTTTTGCAATTTAAAAAAGAGCTTGCACTATGTGTCCAACAGGAAGGGCTCCATCCCATATAGTTCAAGACACAGATGAAATTGACAGTGTCCATCCCCATGCATCTTCCACACTTGTCCTCTTCTTCCACATTACCACTGTAACTTCCAAATTGATGTGAATGTGATATCAGAAATACACAGGTAAAGCTGGACTTCTCCTAAGATCTCTTCCTCTGCTTCCAACAAATGCCTCATAAAAGATGCCAGGGATTTTTTGTGTGTTTTTGTTTGGTTTGGTTGGGTTTTTTGAGGCACTTAGTGCTATGTATACTCTGAATGAAGAAATTATTAGATTTTAGAAGGGGATTTTTCCTCTGTAATAACAATCAGAACCAAATTCTTACAGCAGGCTCAACACAGTACTGGTTGTTTTTCTGAAGGAAGCAAGAAGGAAACCTGCTCCTACCCAGAAGAGGATCTGCAGTGTGACATGCTATCACTCAAAACCTATAAACATTATGTGCTACTTAAAAAAATATTATCCCCAGCAGGGTATTATTTTCCTTAAAATTTATTAATGAACTTTGATTTCATAAGACATGAGGTAGTGTTTGCTTTAAGTCACTGTTTAACTGTGAAATAGATTCTTTTAAAATCATTTAAATTTTCTTGCTCAACTATTTATTGAATAAGAATACATGTATGAGTAGTTAATTACGAATGTGAATAACTATATTTTAAAGTATTTTTTCCAGATTCATACATGAAGATTTTAACCCGAGGCTTAATGAAAAGTTTTTTCCAAACTAGTTCCTGTCAGTGGGCACATGACAGTAAAATAAAACAGTGTAGAGTTTCAACAGTGACATCTGTCTTAGATGTTACTGAGTGCCCAATAAAATCAAGCCAGATAACAGTTCAGATATCTGAATAAGCAGTGGATGAAAACACACAGTTCAAGAACACACTTTCAAAGCAGAGTGGTAGAGATTTCTGGCAATGTTTGTCTTTTCTGTTCTCTGAGATTATTATTCAGCCCACACAACCAGCAGAGAAAGTCGGGAAACAGAGAGCAACTTAAAGTAACATCCCAACATGTGCAAGACATTTTGTTCATCATGCTCTAAAGGAAAAATTCAAGACAAACAGGGAGCCAGCTATGGGTGGTCTTAAGAACTTGAAATGGAATGTGTTAAGGTAGCACAGCTCTGGAAAACATACCTATAAGGGTTAATAGACACACATCTGTACTACAGGTCCAGCACATGCACGTGCTAGTCACATCCAACCACGTGTGCTGGAGAGCAGTAAGTACAGCATGTTGTAAAAACAAAAGCTTTCTTCTCATTTCAATTGGCCAGCACACCAAGTTCCATGTCAATCTGCATTTTTTCTCAGGCAATTTGCAAAAAAAGATACTACAGATATTTTCAGCCAGACAACATACTAGCAAAACTTTGCTATTATTTCACCCATTCTTACAAACATTAAATAGCCCAAGGTATGAAATGTTCTTTGCCATTATAATAGCAGTGAGTAAAAAGGAGTGGACTCTTCCTGTAAATGTAACACAATGCAACCCGCATATATCAGCTGTGCTTATTTCCCTTTAGGCTGGAATTATTTATGTCATATTGTAGATCAGGGTACCTGAATCTGGGTACCTGGTGTACTAAAAGGTCATTAAAAGGTAAAATTTTGACAAATGCAACATGTACTATGAGAAAAAAACCCCAGTATTTTAAGAGTTAAGGTTAAAGAGTTCATGCCACAGTTATTCCCTGTATTTGTTTTTGAAGAAGGTGCACTTTACAGCTGCTCTCCTAAAATCAATACTGCTGACCTTTTAGACTATGAGCCCTGTCTAATCAAAGAAGCAGCTTGGTACTTTTTTTTTTTTTTTAATATTGGAACTGCTTTGTCCATATGTGGCTTCTGTCCATAATTTGTCAGGTCACAAATTTTTTGCAGTTCTGCTACAGTTGTGTATAAAATGTTAGCATAATGATAATTTCACAGTGTGGTATCTGCTGCACCGTTAGCAACTCCTCTATAGGACTGAAGGAAACCTTAAACATTTGTGCTGGTGCTGATCACAGATTCCAGAGTAAAAATAACTACCTCAGTCTGGAGACCATTTAACAAACTAGATTTTCCAACAAAAATAACAGCGTCTCCATTTTTGGGGTTTTAACACCCATTGAGGAACCCTATACAAAATAAACATGAAGTCAGGTAATCTATGGACAAAGTAAAATTTGTGAGACAGAGATTCCAAAGTATATAGTGTGATTTAAAAATATTCATTTGTTTCTCAAATGCAGTTAAATTCAGCTTCTCATCAGAATCCCACTAAAGTTCAGAGCTGACGAGCAGATAACTTTAATACAGGGCAGCTGCAGTCCCTGTGCCAATTAACAGCCTCAGTCATTTCTATGAAACCCCACTGGCTCCTGATTTATGTGCCTGTACTGTAAAGCCTCTAAACCAATTCCCAAAGCCAAAATAAAGCATGGTCTGTGCAGCAAACAAGAATCTTGCTGGAATCACGGAGCAATGCCATATTTCAGTTGAAGATTTCAAGATTCCTGTGTTCATAACAGCACACTGAGGAGCTGGTAATGGGAATGTGCTTGTGCATATGCTGCTGTCATTAGATCACCCATTTGTTTGTATACAGATCCCAGACTTCCAAGCTTAGGCTAATTTTAGCTGGACTCAGATGATCCTGCCAGACTTCTATCCCTCGCTTTGCTAATTATTGCTCAGCACTCTGCTCCAGCTGACTTACCTTTTTCACTGTCTCTGAATTGCTGCCAGGGAGGAAGCAGTGCATGGTGCTTGGGGACACCTCCTTGTATCTTCCTTGCTGTGTTTTAGTCAGTTTGTTGGGTGCAATCCCATTAACAACTGCCGAAAGGATGCTGCTGGTCATGAGAGGAGTCAGGGTCTGGCAGAACAGACAGAGGGCCACCACTAAGGCCAGAAGGAAGGGACGAGGGCGACAAAGCCTGCGGCATCTGGGGACTTGCCCACAAACCATGGCCTCTTTGCCCACCTCACTTTGCCCTGTGCCACATTGCAGATGCAGTCCAAGTAGCCACGGCTTGCCAGGGTAAAAGTCAGAGGCACACTTTACCCAAAACTAGCATGAATTTTCCCATTTCTGCTGCTGAGTGTCTTCCTGGTGCCAGGCAAGAAGTCTCGAGTTCCAGAGAAGCAGAGGTTTGGGGAACACCTTCCCATGGAGTTACTGGAACAACCTGTGAAAAAACAACAAATGAGTAGCAGCAAACAGCAGCATGCCATGGGGCATCCTGCAAGGAGCTGTGGAGAGCTCTTCCACTTCATGTTCTCAGGAAAACAAACCTGCCAGCAGACAGGTGAGAAGCAGAAATCTTCACTCCCTTTGCAAAAGGAACTACTTACTCAGCCAGATAATAGTATTCAAGAAGGCAAGAGGTTAAAGCTTAACATGTCCTGTCCACAGCTGAAAAAAAGTAAGAGAATGTACCAACTTTGTGAACAATCGTTTGCTGTTTTTTCTCTCTTGCATTCTCAATTCCCACTTTGTTTTTACAGTTTCCTTCATTCCAGTCCTTTTAAATTTCCTTCTTCCTGTTAGAAGGCACAGCTTTCTCTCTAAAAGTGATAATTTATCTGAAAACCGACAGACTATGAAGATTTTCATTTGCATTTGTTTTGTCCAGATTGCAAGTTCAAAGTTAGGTTTACTTACTCGGTTCTTACCCTGTTTGAAGTTTTCCGTTCTCCTCTAATGGGCTGCTGATTAAAACCACTTGGAACAACCCTGGCTCATGATCCCAGCTCGTCTCACACACTCAGGAGGCAGGCACACGCACATAACACACGCCATCTGAAGCCAGTTGGACCACAGACTTCATATAAATAAGGGCTGGACTGCTCAGAGGGTGGAGCTAAACTGGCTCTGCTCGGAGCAGGCACAGGGTTTGGAGACAGCCTGAGGTCTGGAGGGGGATTGAGAGGTGTCCTTGCTCACACTGCATGCCTCAAAGCCACCATCACTGCAATTTTTAGAAAACTGCTGTTACAGTGATTAGCCTAATTGAAACAATATTAGTATCTTCCAGGGTGAACTACCTGCAGTATTTTAATCCAAATCAACAAAAAATATTGTAAACTAAGCAGATTTACTTGGACATAAGCGTCACTGACAAAGCAGTTGTCAGTAATTTTCCGTAGTAGAAATAATATCTCATAGCAGAATATAAATAAAACTTCTTGCTGATGTCAAAAAGGCAGAGAAAGAAGGGTGGACAAAAATACTCTGATAAAAGCACTTAGTATCTAAGCCACAGAAGGTCTTAGTTACTACTTCCCCCTACTGACACAGGACAGGGACAAGACAGATGGGAACAGTTCACAAAGTCTGTTATATTTATAGACCAGAACTTCTAATATAATCAAGTTCTTTTAGCTAAAAAATCTGTCTATATGAAATCTATTTTGTCTTCCATCCTTAGTTAATGATTTTTGAAAAGACAGTTCTTCCTACACTGCCTCATATATAAGAAATGAATGTTGTTACAATAACTTTGAGCCAGTCTATAGTTTGGCAGCTGCAGAAGCACTACCAAATTAGAGGCCTGTAAACAGCAAGGAAGGATAGACTGTATATTTTTTGAAGCTGCTTTTTATTCATCTTTAAAATTCCTCCCCCACCTCCCCCCTGCAACCTCAACCTATCATTTTGCAGACAAAGAACAATGCCATCCAAGTGATTGAATACCTCATGCAGGACCTCAGTGGTCACACACACTGCATTTTAGTTTTATGCCTGGGATTGTAGTTACCTAAATTAGACTCCTGGGTTATCCTGAGCAAGAGACTACTCCAGCTTCCTGTACCCTGCTGTGATAGATGCTTATAAACCACAGAGGAACTCCCATCTTGCTCTCTGAAGACATGCTGCTTGTTCTCCCTCTTCCCAGCATACCAGTTCACATCCTCAGGCCCTGCTCCAGGCAGCCTGTGCAGCAAAACCTCTAGCAAGCCAAAAAATGTGGCTAGAGGACATCAGAAAACCATGGGTACTCCATGCAGCTGTCTATGGGGTAGGTCTTTTCCATCCAATGGAGAGGGATATTTAGGGAGCTGGTACATTCAAAGGAAGATTGCAGAGACACTACTGGCCAGCCTACCTGGGAGCCACAGTGGAACCAACAACCGAAGAGGAGACTTGCTTTATTGTTATAAGGTGTTGTCCTTATGCAGATTTTGGTATGCCCTGATTTCTGGGCCCACAAACACCAGCTGTATGGGTGGCATTTGCATAGTTGTCAGCTTCTCTCAGATTCCTAGTGTGGGTATTTTAGTCAGAGTTTTATGGACTATTCCTACAAGACTTGATTAAAACCATTTTATAAAGATTTGGCTTAATGGTTTCTTCATAAAATGTGGAGCTCATACCTCCTTGGACAATCTCACACTAGTACAAAGATCTCTGTCCCCACCCCCTGCTCCCTCAGTTACCTTCTGCACAGCAAGTAATTGTGCTCTCCCTCCAGCCTAACATCATCTTCCCCTTTCTGGCATTTAAGTGGAGTCTTTATCCTCGCATTTTCCCAAATGTCTCACAATTCATCCTTCCTGCAGCCCCAAAACCATTCATGGGTCCCAAGACTTCAGGACAAGCAGGCAACAGGTGAAGGAGGTATCAGCAAGAGGGCAGGAGGATCACTCCACCTCCTGTATATTCCTGGGAATCAGCCTTCTATCCATTTGCTTTCCCCAGATGTTTTGAGCAGTGAGATGGATTTTTCTCTATAATTTTTGGTTTCTTTTCATGAAAATAGCATGTAATGCCCATTTCTTAGGATGTAAATACCTCAGTCACAGCTAGAGCATAATGAACATGATTCCTGTTATCTTTTGAATCAGGATCCCACTACATCTCTGGGCTTATGTGTCTGCTGACTTACCTGGCCCCATTCTGATACTTCAGAAATTAAGTCAGGACTCTTGCATATAGGGACTAATTCACTTGGCATTAACTAGTCATTTAGGAAAAGGCTATAAGTGGATATGGGTCTCAAATTCACAAGAAAGATTTTTCAGTATATAATATTCAAATAACTATTGGTAGGATCAGAACTATCCAGCTATTTATATTCATAATTATATTGCACATTTCAGAATTTCTAGCAGAAAGGTTTAAATCTCCTCTTTCTGAAATACAAAACAAGCTCAATATTGATTTCCTGTTTGAGATTCCCTGACCTGTTCCTTCCAGTGGCTGCTCCCATTGCATGGATTATGGGTTCTCTAGTCTGTTTACCTCTTCTTATTTCTCCCTCTCACTCAGGACTTCTTGCCTGGCTGCTCCCTACAGCAGCCAACTACTGTCCTGCTCAGCATGAGGCAAGGTTGTGCAGGGATTATCTCTGTCAAGAGCAGCATGCCATGACTGTCAAAAGTGATCTCCAGGGCTTGCATACAGAATCCCAGTTCCATCTGCATCACCTGGAAATGAAGCTACCCTGGTGTTTAAAGCTACCCGATACAGAAAAAGTGAGCGGCAAGTCACAAGACTTGCTAGAAGTTACCAGGGACTGGGATTTGAGAGGCCTTAGCCAAGGTGCCATGCAGGCATGTAATGTTCACTGTTTGTCATCTCATTGGAGTTTTAAGCAACTCAGCTCATACACACACAGCTCCCATTTTACAGAAGTCTCCATGTTTGTTCAGTGGTGAGAGCTAGTGACCACTGAAAAATTATTTCCATGATCTAAACAGTAACCTGGAAACATAATTGCCAGGAGCAAGGAGAAAATATTAGGCACAGAAAGTTAACAGGAGTTTAAGGTCAGCAGAATACATACATCTTGTGTATGCTTAACTTCACCCAGAGATCTAACATAAACCATAAATTGTCTAGTTATAAATGCTTGTAAGATGAAGTCTTGATACAAGAAAACCATTTAGCATCAATAATTTCACTAGAGAGGGGCTGCCAAAAAGAAAATATGTTTAAAAAAAAACAACTTTTCACTGTTGCTCTTTTTCTGGAGAAAGTTTCAAATTTCAAAGCATAGCATCCTAGCAACAATTTCCCTGATAGATGAGATCACATGAAAAATAAGTGCAAACTGATAATTTCTAAATTAACTGATAGTCAAGTGCTTGTAATCATCTGTCATCTTCATAGAGCTAACCTATATGCAATTTTCATTTTTTATGCTCAACTCTATTTTTTTTTTTTTTTTATTTTCTAGCATGCTAAAAATTGTGCCAAGGGCCATAAATTCTCACTAACTTGAAAAATTAGTTAAAAGCTTCAGGAAGACCAGGCCTCAATAGCACTGTAAATATTCAAGCAAAGCATCTTGTTAAGCTGCATTGGAAGAAACCAGCTCAGTTGCACCCTCCCTGATTTTTACATCTCCTTAAATTCAAGCCAGACTCCAATTAGATTCATAGTGTCTTTAATCCTGTGTGTGGTCCCATTATAAGCAGTGAATGGGGAAGAGCAGAACAGAATAAAAAAAAAAAATAAAAAAAGGAAAAATATGTTACTGTTCTGCTCATTAGAAGATTTGGTACCACTGAAGTTTTAAAATCAATCCCAGCACAGTAAAAGCCCAGATTCTCTCTCCTTGTCCCATTCATAGAACCCTGTAAACGTTAGTGATAATGTGATTTTGCTCTGCTCCAGAGAACAAAGATTCATGTCTTAATCCTACTTAAGCTCAGCTCTCTGATTTTGGTTCACAGTGCAAGCAAGCAAGCAGAAAATCACAGAATCACAGAATATGCTGTGTTGGAAGGGACCCATAAGTATCATTGAATCCAACTCCTGGCCTGCACAGCACCATCCCCAGGAGTCACACCCTGTGCCTGAGAGCATTGTCCAAATGCTTCTCGAGCTCTGTCAGGCTGGTGCTGTGACCACTGCCCTGGGGAGCCTGTTCCACTGCCCAGCCTCTGAGTGAAGAATCTTTTTCTAATACCCAACCTAAACCTTCCTGACAACTTCAGACCATTCCTTCAAGTTCATTCACTGATCACTAGAGAGATCAGTGTCTGCCCTTCCTCTTCCTCCTCCCCTTATTAGGAGGTTGTAGATTGTGATGAGGTTTCACCTCAGTCTCCTCCAGGCTGAACAGACCAAATTACTTCAGTTTCTTTCCCTCAAGGCCCTTCACCTTCCTTGAGGCATTCCTTTGGGCACTGTTTTCTATAGCTTTATATCTTTCTTATATTGTGGCACCCAAAACTGCCCCCAGCACTAGAGATGAGGCTACCTCAGTGCAGAGCAGAGTGGAACAGTCCCCTCCCTTGCCTGGCTGGAAGTGTTGTGCCTGATGCACCAGGATATGCGTGGCCCTCTTGGCTGCCAGGGCACTGCTGACTCAAATTCAACTTGTCAGCAACCAGGACCCCCAGGTCCCTTTCTGCAGCACTGCTTTCCAGTATCAAATTCCCCAGTCTTTCCACATATACCGGGGTAGCCCCATCCCAAGGTGCAGAATCTGGCACTTTCCTTACCTCTGCTCCTGCTCTTTCCTTTCCTCTCTTCCTACCTGGTGGTGCTGCTCAATAGATCTTTCATGAAAAAGTACACAGCTGGGGTGTTTCCTGACATGTGAGGGAACTGAATTGACACTTGGAGAAGTCCAGTGGGCCCCTGTGCTGGTACAGGTTAAGCAGCAGGAGTACATTATTGAAAGAGGGTGCAAACAGAGGAAAGGAACAGGCAGTTTTAGGCAGTGGCAAAGCTCAATACTCAGCTCATCAGATAACCAAAGCTACCAGCTTCCCTAAAGTTCAGGTAAAACCTGGGCCAACTGAGTTATTTTTTCAGAGGCATCTCTGCATCTCAGCCATGTTCTTCACTACTGTGTTTTGGCAGAAGGGTTATAGTAAAATAGGTATCTATTTATATATGTTAATAACACAGCAAGTTGCTTGACATGAAAGCATTTGAAGACCAAACATTAATATACTGGTTCCTGCTTAAAAGGCAAGTTTGAATGTCATGAGGAAGAAATCAATCAGCAAATTCTCTGCTTCTCCCTGACTACAGTTATTTGCTGACATAATCCCCTTGAAGCAGTTATTCAGAGATAACAGAGATTTATGGATTTTGTAGCCAGTTTGATTGCTCAGACTCACTGATTACTGCTGAGAAAAGGATAAGAATCAGTGGTAATCAAAATGAGCCCAGAGAGACTGCAAGAACATGGAACAAAGTGAAATATCTCATGACCTCTGACAGCATCTCTGTTATTTTTTACTTTAAGTAATTATTTTATTTTGTGATGCTCCACATAATTTCTCTGACATCTTGATGGTCCCCCTCTTCTTCACACTTCAGGTTAAAGTATTTGAACTTCCATTCTCAGGTCTTCCTCTTTGTACAAACTTTTTCTAATTCTATCTCTGTTGTCTCTCAAGATTATCCTCTTAATTTAACACAGTGAATAATCTCTTTGTTTAGGTGATCTTGATCCTTCCTATTCAGTACATTTACATGTCTTTCAGTTACATTTTCTGACTTTATTGTATGAAAGGCATTTGCACAAATACTCTAGTACTTTCTCATGCACTTCTGTTGCAACTAGAGCTCTTCACTGCTTTGTACCTGCAGAAGGGCTCTGAAGTGCAAAGTAGTGATTTAAGTGTGCAGTAGTATTTTCCTTGCAGTCTTTCCTAGCTGCATATATTCCAATGAAAATGTTATCAAAATGACCAGTGGGAGTGGAAAGAACATAAGAATAGCAGTGTCATTGACTCTGTCCTAGCCACTCCATGCCTGCTCAAATGGTGTCTGCAATGAGGGTATCCCTGTTCCCTACCAACTCTTGCATGCTTGGGAACACTTTCCCCACACCAGGCCTGTGCTCTCCTCCCTTAGGACCAGGTCAGAAAAGCTCCCGTGAGAAGGAGATGGGGAGAGCAAGAGGTGGCTATAACCACTTTGGAGGCTACTGCTGAGGGGAAAGATAAATTCCTCAGTCAGACCTCCAGACTGAGAGCAGGATGTATCCTAAATAGCAGCCTATGCAGTGGGAATGTATGATGTTTGCAAGCCAGACATGGAGTTTCTTTAATAAGAGCAACAAATATGAAGAAAAGGATAATTTGGTAAGGGCATTTTGGATAGGGAAGAGAAGCATTTACAATTTATTTTTTTTTTAATTGTAATGTTTAACATTCTGTTTTGTTTGTTTTTAAAGTCAATTGTTCTAGTTTCTGTTTCAATAAACTCCAAATGTAGAATTGAAATGTCATAGTCCCCCAGGTCCTGTCACAAGATCTTTCCTCTTCTTCTGTGTAAACGAAGTAATTTCATTGCCATGTTCCCTTTTCACTTTAGCCTGGTCTTATTATGTAGGTAGCCAAGACTAGTGGTGTGCTTATTTTTTCTCCCATTCTACACTATAAGTGGACCCAATTCAGTCCAAATATGAAGAAAGCCAAGGTCACCCAATAATTCCCAAGCGCTGTTTTTTATACAGTTGTCTCTCAGAAGAACTGTTGGTTTCAAATAAACTCACTTTAAGAAGATGCAATAGAAAAATACAATTAGACTCCTCATTCCATAAGCACTCATCTTCCAATTCACGCCCTAAACTGCGTTTGATTCTGTCTCCTGATCTTCGGCTGCCTTGCTTCCTTTTCACTGCTTATATGAGGAGGAACATCCTCTTTTTTTAACAAAGTGATTGTTTTGCTGAGACCACTTAAGACTTTTGCACGACTATCCCAGTATCTTCTAGGTTCAGAAGTCCTCTGATGCTCCTTTGTAGCAAGGAAACAAGTATCTTATAAACAAATTTTGTCACCTCTATTGTGTCCATTACAAAAGCGTGTCCATTACGCTCTCAGGTACCTACAGCAGTTTGTACTGTCCTCTAGATGATTTAGTCTGTGCTGGTGCAGATGGGGTGCCTGCCACCAGCAGCCTTGACAAAGAAGCTCTGTAGTTTTGGACCAATTTTTCCATGTGCCAATCATTTCAGACATTTTGGTCATTATATTTTTGTTCATCCCAGTACAGTAAATATCCATGCAAACATAAACCACATCATGGCCTCCACTGAGTTCAGAGGATGTGTGGATGTTTTAGGCACAAGGGAACAAGAACTTGATTTTTTCCTATCAAAAGGCTTTGTACTGATGGATATTTAACAGAGCTCTTCTGTTAGCAAGGAGAGTTTTAAGACAACCACATTACACAGAAATGTTGACTAAATACTCAACTGTGCCTCTCAAGGCACCCATAGATTTAACTAACCCCATCAAGGCCAGACATTATTATATATGCCAGAGTTTATAACTGTTTGTTGCATTCTCACGGTGCTGCCAGAATATACAATAAACCAGCACAGAAATGTGTCACCTGGGGCACTCCACATATTGTGAATGTATATGAGAAATTATTGTGTAAGTGAATAGAGTACGTGAAGATGCAAAACATGCTATTTTTGTTGTTCTTATGGATAGGCAGGAAAAGAAGTAAAAGTATACTTCTTAACTCCTCTGATTATAACAATACAGCTTCTCTCACAAGTCCAGCTGCCTAAGCATAATTGCTGCAGAACAAGATAACAGCAACCACTGTGGCACAGAAGTTACTTTAGAAATACCTTTAAGTACATTACGTCTTTTAAGCACTGACTTTTGACAACCTCCTCAACATGATATTTCTGAAAGCAAAGCTGAAAATTAGATTTAACCATTTTTTACATCTTACAAAGCCAGGTGGCCTGAATAAATGGAGTGAAGGAGGCCACACAGAACATCTGTGTTGCAGCTGGCGTGAGGTCTGATGAGTTCTTTGTGTTCTGCCCCATGCAGAGTCACTACACTGCCTCTCAGTTCTGGCCTCATGGGCTGCACAGCTTGCTCAAAACACGCCTGATGGGCTTGAAAGCTGAAACTGGGGAGGGACATCATGTGGAAGTGCTGTGGTACAGCTGGGAGAAGGATGAACGTCACACTCTCAGTGAGTGATCTTGACCACTTTGATTAAACAGGTCATGTATGAAACTAGCATTCCAGGCAAAGGTCTGTTGAAAAACCAAGATTTAAGGAACATATTTCTCAAGTCTGAGACATCTAAAATGTTTTGCTGTCATTTTTCAATATTCCATGCAAAATTTGAATTGTGAAAAGTGAATAAAAGCATTTTTGTTCTTTGTCTCATTACTGGTTTGCTGGAGCCTGTTTCTTTTTTGGGTTGTTTTGTTATACTTTTTAATTATGGAGTTATGTTTTATGACTAGAGGTAGATGTAGATGTACTTAGGAATTGATTTTGAAAAAACTTAAAATATAACTAAATCAGAATTGCTCTGAAATACAGTATGAAGTAGCTGAATAACCTAATACATTTTTGTTATTTAATCGCTATTTCTGTATAACTATGTTTTGATGAACTTTTAAAACTAAAGCATATTAAAGAGACTCCTTCCTTTGAAAAATAATGTAAAACCAGATAGTGGCCAACAATGAAAATTAATAAAATGTTTATAAGATTGATAACTAATTTGCTTGTTTTAAAAGAATCTTTGGAGAGAGAATTACAATTTATGGGATTGATTTAAAATCACACTATCATTTGCTAAATAGGAAATCAGGTTACAATTTTATAATGTGATGATGTAATTAGGAACAATAAATTTTGATGTCTATTTTCTTCATGAGTTTAAATATGACTGCTTGAGATTCAAACAATAGGGAAGAAGAAAACTTAAATCTTTTATACGGCTTGTCAGCCTCGAGAGAGAGAGACATTTTCAGTACATTCCTTTCACCCTCTTAACAGAAGTCCTTAAATAAATAACTGTGGGTAAGTGTTTGGAAAGCACTTTCAAAGTGAAAAGTACTTCAGCATTGGAAAATCTTGGAACATTAATGCAGATACTAACCAAAACACCTTAAAGTTGGATTTTCATCTCTTTTCTGTTTTTGAGAATCATCTTTCATTTTCCTGTCCTGGGGCTAAAACTTCTCTGAGATATTTACTCAGTGTGTATTTTAGATTGTATTTATGTCTTACAAGAGCAACCAACAATGTTACAGAAGAGACAGGCAGAACTGTTTTTATGTTAGGTGACACTCTCAAAGGTAATCATTACTTCTGAAATCATCACTTCTGTGTGCACAACCATGTAAGCTGTAAGTCTTCGTCTAAGAAAATTTCTGCTTTGGATTAAAATTATTAATGCGTAATTTTAATTTTTTAGGGTGATGTTAAAGTAACTCCTACCTTAATTTCTGCTAATTCCTCATTTCCTTAGCCATTCCAATAGTATTAGGCTACCAGCAAGATCCCTGGGAAATGTATGGGATACCTTCCTAAATTAAAATAAGGGGTTGGTCAATACTACCGAACTGTTTTGTTTTCCAGACCTGACTGAGAAACACATGTTTTTATGGCCAGTTCATTAAACATGGTCATAAACATTAAATTCAGTCTATAGAATGTGCTTTCTTTAAAAGCCTGAGATTAATCTAGCCCCAAATAACAAGCCACAGAGATTAAACACACTTTTCAGAAAATTAAATCAAGAAGAGCATATCCAACTAAATTCATCACAGCTTGTCATGTTTTCAAGCAAGCTACATAATCAAATATTTATTACAACAATTTTTAAATATGATGAGCACTTATTTTTACACACCAACCCCTAGTAACAATGTAATTTTAATCTCACCAAAATAAAAGATAAGGATTCCCTAATTTTGTAGCACTTCCCTGACTGACCCCTTGCAGCACTTAACTACACTCATGCATAGAAAGTTTATCTAAACATCTATCCCACATGTCCTTTTCTGAAAACAAATCATAAAACTTGCCTTGAAATTATAAGGCTAAAACTTTGCAGGCAGAAGAAAGATAAAATTATCTCCACGTTGCTCCTTAATGCTGTTTCACTAATTCTTGTGTGTGCAAATACAGTATAACTATGATTTATTCTTCTAGAAAAAAAGGCTTAATACCACCTTAAATAGGAAAACCGAGTTAACTGTCAACTAACTAAATCTGTTCAGCAACAAAGATTCTCAAAAATTTGATACTTTTAAAGAAATACATAAAAATTATAGCTGAACAGCTGCATCTAATCCCCACATTCTCATTAACTTGAATACAACTTTTTCTAATCGGCAGTAGCCAGTTTCATAGATGCAGGTAGACAGATTTGATTCAATTCTATAACATTGCTAAATAAATATTCAGAAAGGGATACAGCTGCCACAATACACAGGAATCTTCACAATGTAAGGTACAAGGCACAAATAGGTATTAGGGCTTTAAAATATTAACACCGGTGTGGATCCTAACATTGTTCATCATTTTCTACTGCATTAGGTAGATTTATTGTACAGTCATGAGGCAAGTATTTCTCTATTTTTTTCAATACCTTCAAGATTTTTTTTCAGGACTAAATATGGGAATTATTCCTGTCCCTATAAAAGAAAACAGAGCATGCAGTTAAAGTCATTTTTATAATCAAGACTTTAAATATATAATGAACTAATGTAGGGAATTACTGGGGGATTTAAAATATAAGAGCTATGGAGGGACAAGCCTGAAAGTAGCAGTCATGCAATTTGATGACAACTTTTGCATTCTCAAATAGCTCTGAAATACAAGATTTATCTGGAGGAAAAAGATGCTGTTTGTCCTTATTGAATACTATATGAGTATAAAAGCAAGATACGAATTGAAAGTGCTACCAGGGATATTAATGTAAATTGGTATAGATACACTGAAGTGTGACATTTTTCTGCTTTTAGTTACATTGTTCTCAGAGCATTTTAGTCAAACCAAGGAGGAGTAACAAAACTGAAGGGTCTATGTTCATATGGTGTGAACTTAACTTAACTAACTTTATTCATGTATACCCTGAAGAGAGTGTAAAAACTCAGAACCTTACTCCTCTTGCAATTCTGCTTCTCAGAGATTTGAATCTAAAAAATTTGAATCCTCTGCTGTCAAGGTAAAGGCCACTTCTATTGAAAAATGCATGGTCCAGACATTTCAGCAGAATGAGGAGGGAGATAAAAAAAAAATTGCCAAGAAAAGCCAACTCACAGTGGAAAGTACCTCCCTAGTGAGACAGGCCAGAAAAGTGAAACAAATCTCAGAATTTCTGATCTTTACTGTGTGAATAACCATTTTGCAAAGTTTGGTAAATGAGAATGCAAATTATCCCGTGCTATTCAGAGAGACAACCTAGTGGGATTTTCAGATTAGTATCCATTAATGTATTTCCTCTCTCTTTTTCATTTCAGATCTAGCATAAACAAAAGTTACAGCCCCCCAGTGCACACAGACAATCCTCTTTATGAGGAATAGACAATGTTTTATTCCATTACAGTGCTTAGCACTTCGGTTCTCAGTTCTCATTTCTCTACAAATACCCCTCATCCTAAAAGTTCACCCAAATGCTGGAAGGTTTATGTGAAACTAAAAGAAACTGCACTGCCCAATGCTGAAGGTTGCCTAACGTAGTGTCTAGTATCAGTGAGTGCCAGAGGATTTTAGGACTGTCAGAGGCAGCCTGGAACAGTTCCCTTATTACACTCTTTTGACTTCTACTGATCAATCTTCAGTGAGTTTCTGACCCAAGTATCTTAGCTATATGTCCCATTTTGTACTGCAAGTGTGCCACATGTGAAAAAATGTTGCTCATTTTTTTTCATTTTGGACTGGCTCTCATTATAACTACTTCTGTCAAAACACACACCTTTTTCAGATCACTTCTGAATTCACAGATCCCTGTTATATCCGCATGGAGCTGCCTCTTTCCCATCCAGAAGAGTCACAGACAATTAATCTGCTTCTCAGCTGTATTGTCGTTATACAGCTCTGACCCTCCAATTTTCCTAGCTTTGCTGTCTTTTTGTAACTGAGCAGACCAGAATTTTACACTATGTTGACCTAACTGCACCATCAATTTACAGTGTAAAACTGTCACCCACATTTTTACAGCCTTCTGATGGTTTCTAAAATCTTCTGATTTTTCTAAAGTTCTTTTTCTATGTTTATATGTCGGAGTCCTTTCAAGGACTCTGTAGGAAAACAATCTATGCTTACATTCCTTTCTCAAGGAGAGACATTTTATGGACTTTTGTCTCCACCAGTGTGGATGGAGACGTGGTAACTTCTCCCTCCAATCCAGGGGTAATCCCTGTAAAACTATAAAACCCAAGTTGTAAAATAAACTTTATCTTTTTCCTGCCTTTGAGCTCACTGGGTTCTGTGCCTTCATTTCCGCATCATATCGTGACAAAACTGTTTTCTGTTTTTTTATCTCCTAATGAGTAATTCTCAGCACTTAGGTGACCTGCTGCTGAACAGTGAGCTGAGGTTTCCATACAATTAGCAGATAACTTCAACATCACTTTCCATTATAGTAATAGCTACTTCAGAGGACTCAGCTGCACATAAAGTGAGACTAAGTATTATTTTATATTTACATTTTAGCAAAATGTTGAAAACATTTTCCACTTTATCAGGCGGTCTGAGACTGGTCTGATACTCTTAACATTTTGTTTGGTTTTTTTTCCCTTGAGAAAACAACATACACACAAACATTATGTTACTATTTAGGCCTCTTTAACTTTTGTATGTAAATCTTGAGCAGCAGAGTCCTGCTCTTCTTTAGCAGTGCATGTTGGGGTTACTGCTAATTTATTCCTTTACTCTTTATTATTCTATTTTGCAAACAGCAGTGTGGATGTCCTAATCGAGGGATGCCTACTGTTCAACCAGTGCATCACTGTTCTTAAAGCAGCTTTAATGAGAGACTTTGCACCTGTACTTGTCTACTCGGGGAAGTGTCCAGCAACTCTAGTGACCATGAGGCACGAACTCTCTCAACACGTAACTACTCACACTGCTCAGTGCTTTTACAGCCTAATCAGCTCCTCACCTGTAAGCTTCTCTTACAGGCTTCCTATGTAGAAAATAAAGGTATGTACAGGTTTTACTCTTCTACATCTTTTACAAAGGTATTGCATTTTTTCCCACATTTTCCCATTTGTCCATTTCTGTTTCCTTGACACAAAATACTAATTTACTAATAAGGACGAGTTTTTTCCTCATGTGAGTTCTCTAATTTCTCAATTAAAAAATAATTTTTATTTCCCAATGAAACAGCGATCCAATATTCACACTAAAAATTGAAAATTTTTTTTTTTTTGTGGTTTTGGTACCATCTTAGGTGTGGTTACCAGCAGAGTGAGAAATTTTTCTGTACAATCTTAATTCTCAAGGAACTTAGTTCAGCAGCATTGGGACAAACCTTCAGTGTAAGGAGAGTCTAGATGAGTGGTTGCATATTTAATTTCAATTTATAGCATGGCACCAGGTTCCCACAGAACAAACACTTTGTTATCTCCACTGTCTCAACAGCCTCACTTAAAACCAAGTATTCTAGTCTTCAAGTGTTTTTTTAAGACTCAGATTTCCACAGAAATATATACACAGTGGGTTGAGTTCCGAGTTTCAAGGGAACCTTAGTTAACTGCTCCTTGCTGTTTATTTTCACCCACCTCTATCCTATTCTTTTGCCAAAGTCTGTTTATCATCCATAATCACATTTCTTTTCTTACACATCTACTTTTTCTGAGTTCATGGACTTTAAATGCCTACTTTTTCAATTTGAAAAGACATGCTGTGACAGAAGCCTGGTTTCATTCTCTGCACATCACACTCTTATTACTAATGGGCCTATCTGTTTTTATTCCCTTGACACTATTTGCATGGTCATGCAATGCAACACTGCTTCTCTCTCCCTCTCTTCTCTTCATTGGTCTGGAAAGCTACCACATGACGGCCACAGTCTTTCAGCCTAACACAGGGCTGAAGTAATATCTTTATTCCAAAGGGAAAGCATATTCCTTTTTAATAGTGGAAAGAAAGAAGGAAAAATAGGCATAAACCCCACCTTTCTGTTCACTGCTGCAGCATTAAAGAACCATAGAAAAAAAAAAAGGAAATTTGTTTGTGAAACCATTTCAGTGACAGACCTTTTTCTGATAAATGTACAGAAAACATTAATCTGAGGAGTTGAGAGTCTTTTATTTTACACCTAATACAATTCAAATTTAAAAGATTACTTGCACAAAAAAATAAACACATTTGGTATAAAAATTTATCATCACTTTAACACCTTTTTTTCTTCTTATGGCCCCCGCCTTCTCTGGAGCAGAAACATATAAAGACTAATGGCACAAGTTTGTTTTATTCTACAGCATTTTGTTTTTGTTTTTACATACTCAAGTACCCTAAAGGACAACAGCCCGCTGTATACAAGAACCATTTTCTTCAGCCTGCTGAATTAAGTTTCATAAAGAACCAAAGCTATAAAGGCATTTTAGAAACCACTGTCTCTTTTTCCTTTCAGAAGCACTGACTTTTTGCACTATTAATATACATAGTGTTACGTAACAGCTCTTGAGTACAGTACATGCAGCAGAATATATCTGTTGTATATAAAACATACATTTAAAATCTTGACTTATCTGAATTTTTGGAAGATTGAGTAATTGTAGAATGCCCACTGCTCAGAGAAAATGGTTTGATAGTACAAATGTCTGCATATATTGGCCACTGGAAGAATCCAAGGCTCACTGGAATAGTATCTGTAGCACATCAAGGTGCATAAATAATTTACCTACAATATTAAAACACAACTTAGCAAAACCAATAGTTCAAGATCTTATGACTGGGGGCTGGAACCAGAAGATCTTTATGGTCCTTTCCAACCATACCATTCTATGATTGCTATGTTACTCTTCAGTGGTTGCAAGGAAGTGTGATGAGAGTTGCCCCTCTCCTCCCAAGTCCTTTATAAAACCTTTAGTATGCAATTTTTTTCCAGGTGAAGAAACTTATTTATGTCTACTGCCTCTTCTCTTCATTGCAGCTGTACACTGTGGACAGTACCATTTCCCTTTCGGTGCTTCCGTCAGTCCAACACATCCATAGTGGAACCACTCAATAGGGCACTACAAAAAGAGTTAAAAGAGAGGGTTTGGACTTGGGTTTTTTTTTTTCAAAATGCCTATCACAAATAAAATTCTATGAAATTGAAACATGAGTGGAAAGCATAGATTCTGCATTTCACGCAAGTCACAGGACAAAACAAGGAGGGGGAGGGGAGGATCTGCAACATACACTCAGTACACTAAGCAAAATGATAAAAATTCTAGCAGTCCATATATGGATTCACATTACAGAGCAAAGTAAGTATGTTGTGCTTTGAAATACTTAGTTTGACAAAGTAATCTTATCACTTACTTCTGTTTAAATGTCGTTATCTCAGTAAATACATTATTATATTCAACTATTCTTTGAAAACTTTATTTGAAAAGGACAGCTCTTATTAGTAGTGAAATAGCTGAAAATTCACAGAAATAAAGGGTATTTGAACCAGGGCATTTTTGAACCTAGCAAAGGCTGAAGATTTCTAAAAGAGCCAGAGCTGTGTAGAGAAATGAGAAGTTTCCTGAAGGATGGTTCAAATCATATGCACTTTACTCTAAAAAACTTTATTCAGAAACAAACTCTAAAAAAAAGAGCAACTCCTACAAGCAATAGTTACATGGACAAGCCTCTCATGAATCTTTTGAACTTTGTTACTTACATCTTGGTTATCACAGCCTACCATTTCACCATAGGACACCTAGTAAAATAAGAAAAAGAACCCCTTAGCAACTAACATTTTGAAAGGGTCAGCATTTGAATTTCTTCCTTTAAGGAGTTTTTCCCTTAATAGTAGTAACAACATTTTCATTTTACTTTTGTTACACAATCCAAATACCATCATGTTCATAGTGAATTGATTTTCAAAAACAGTTCATGCAAAAGAAGATACATCTGCGTATTTCAGATTGGATAAAAAACTAAATTCACTGTGAACCCCTTCAATTTTTAATTTAATTATTCCTGAAGTCTCCATTACCAGATTTAAAGCTCTCCAAAGATATAATTTTGCTTAAAAAATTATTTTTTTTAGCTTCAACAGTTCACTATTCACATCACCAATAAGTAAATATGAAGAGATCAGACATTCAAGAGTAAAAATACATGTTTTTTTCAAAATTAGCATTCATAGAAGGTAGTTCAGCTACATCAAAACAGCACCTGAAGTTGTACTTCAATTTGGAGGCCATCCTTACCTGATTACAAATACAGTAACGTGGCTCATTTGGATCATATGTCCAATCAACCTGGCTATTAGAATCAGACTCTGGTATTACTGCTGTTTGCTGAGACAGTTCTTGTGCCAGTGCAGATGAAGAAGAACATGATGATAGAGAGGACGAAGAAGATGATGAGGAGGACTGCTGACTTGAAGATTTGTTGTTGTTTCTGAGGAAGAGTAAAAAAAAAAGTAAAAAAATAGCATACATGGCTTATTTTCTGCCGAGTGAAAGAATCACTAAACAAGTACTTTGTTGACTCTGAAATACTGCAGTAGGTAAATCCCAAAGCTATCATTCACTATCACATTTCATTCAACCACTGCAAGTACTGGAATGCACTCACTGAATGCTCTTAGAAAAGGAAACAAGTCATACCAGCTTACAAGTGCAAGAAACACTGTTCTAATCAATGGAATTTAACAGCTCTAAACTGTCAAGTGGCTTTAACAAATGCTTTTCTTCACAAAGTTTTCCATCAACAGCCTTGGTGTCAAGTCCTTATAAAAATTATGTTACCAATAAAACACAAATTTACATATAAATAACATCATACATCATGTAGAATAGATGACTGTTTTGAAGATGACCAATTCTCTGTTAATCTCCACTCAAGCATCAGCAATCACTCCACAGGAATGGTGCCAGAACAAAATTTCTTTGCTTTTGCTTATAGGTCAGACCTGACACCCAAGATCTTCATAGATGAGAAATGCTTCTAAAACAGCATTATTAACTGAGTTGTGAACACAGACAAATTTGAATGAAGAAAAAAATTCAAGTCAATTTAAAAGGAGAGGCATTTTGAGACAAATTTTTCAAGTACAAGCTCTGATTGTTGAAATGCGTTGTGACATTGCGTTGTTAAAAATGTTTTAAAACTTCCTTTCAATCAGAAATAAAATTCATTCCCTGTTCTAGATGGTCAGTCATTAGAAAGTGCCAGTTTGAAGTAAACCTGACATCAAACAGCTCCCCAGATTATTTCAAAACCATCTACAAACCATTGCACAGTAATTTCCAACATTTGCTGTTAGATCAAATCTCTCCAAAACACAGAAAAATGAGGGAAGAAACTTGACTGCATCCCAGATGGAGTGAGTTTGCTTAAAGAAAAAGAAGTGGGAGGACTAAAGAACACAGCCCTGAACAAAAAATGGCCAACAGGTAGTAACTACCTTCTGCTGATTCCCCCCCACATATATTAAATACAACGTATTTCTAATATGGCCCATGACCTTTTTAAAGAAAGCTCAGCTGTCTTAAAAGTTGTAATTGCAGTCAACAAGTAAGAAAACCTACTTGCTTTTTCTGCCACTTCGTGAATCTGTCGTTGATGAACTTAATGTCTGAGTTAATGTAGATGCCAGAGCTGATGATGAATATCCAGCTGAATCTCTGGACAATGAAAATTCTCTTCCAAGCTGAAAATCATTGTTCTTAAATGCTTCATAGCTGGCTTTTAGACTGGATGTTCGTCTTCCCTCCTTCATCTGAAAGGAATACTGATATAGTATCAGATTACACAGTAAAGCTCTTACTTAAGGCTGCTAACTGCTAATGATATGCACAGGTTCAGCTACCTTGTTAAAGAAAGTATGTACAGAAGGCAATTAAATGTGTAAGAATATCTCCCAGAAAAAGTTAGAAAACAAGCTGTGCCTTTAGGCAAGTTATACAGGATGAAACTGTCACATATTAATAAAATTCTAATATAAGAACTGAATCACATCAGCTGAAAGTAAGCATGGGAATTCAGATAAAAAAAAAAAAAAAAAAAAGAAAACCAGTCACTAGCCTTTCTTCTTAATCTGAAAAGGATGACAGAATGACAAGGATATTTTGATATTACCTGTGCCGTGGCTTGCACTGCTTGAGCTGCTGCCATGGTAATTGCACCGGCCCCGGATCCTGAAGATAATGAGCCCAGGTTATATGATGCCAATGGTTGAGAAGAGTTTGTATTGTATGCATTGTTTGAAGAGGATGATGAATTACTGTTTCGACACCCTTGATGAATAGAACACATTTATGAAATTCAAAATGAAGCTAAATTCCTTTGCATTTTAAGAAGAGTTATATGACAACCAGTGAAAGAGTAGGAACTCTGTTTACGCATCAGAGTAGTCTAATAATTTGGAAAAAAAAAATTAAAATTAGACACAGCCAATATTTGTTTATGGAAAAAAAAAGAAGAAATTTCTTCCCTATCTATCTTCATGTGCAAGAAGTCCTTCTAGAAAGACAGCCCTTACTATGATACTCAGCTATCAAAGAACAGATGCAGCTGTTATACCTATATTGAAACAATTCTTTCTACTATAGTCATCAAGAAGAGGGTAAAGAATGATTATGCACTTATACAGTCTCTGAAGTAAAACTTTCAACAATCTTAATTCTAAAAACTACAGATCAATTTTAATGCCACGCAATTTCCAGGGTCATCTGCAGAATGACAGCTGCTCAAATACAGCTATATTTTATTTTTCAGCCTCATGTGAAGTTTCTTCAAAAGAAAACTGAAATAGAAATGACCAATACTAAAAACTGACTAACATTACTGAGGTAGTTGACTTACTATAACTCCTTAATCTTTTATTTTCAGGAAAGAATCTATGAAACACCTTAATATTGAGAATAGGCTGAAATGTTTAGTGTTTTTTAATCTATTCAAAAAGACTTCACTTTTCACATAGATAACACATGAAAGAATTTTATTTTTGGACCAACTCTTAAAAAAAAAAGGTGCGAAAATTCTTTTCCCTTACTTTGGAAATTGTTACATGCATTTTTTCTGAAAATAATGCATTGATCTCTTGTATCTCTCTACTAGCTGAACGAAACTGTACTGTTATCTTCAAAGCGTAAATAAGAAGAAAGAGCCATCATACAGATGTTAAATGACAAAAAAGCAGACACACTTCATGGACAACACAGATGAGTATTGAAATGCCTGCAATTTCTCATATTTCAAGTGACTGAAAATCCCAGGAGAAGGGGTATCAGCCTCTGACTAAGAACTGGCTGAATGCCAGATCCCAGAAGGTCATTATCGATGGCACAGGGTCTAGCAATTCCACAAAGGGAAGTGTGCTGCACCTGGAGAGGAATAACCCCATGCAACAGCACAGGCTGTGGGCTGACCTGCTGAAAAGCCACCCTGTGGAGAAGGGTGACAACAAACTGTCCACTCAGGATCCTGATGGACAACAAACTGTCCCTGAGCCAGCAGTGTACCCTGAGGACTAAGAAGGCCGACGGTGTCCTGGGGTGCCTTAGGAAGAGCATTGCCAGCAGGTTGAGAGAAGTGATCCTGACCCTCTACTCAGCCCTAGCAAAGCTGTGTATAGGGTGCTGTGTCCCATTCTGGGCTCCTCAGTACAAGAGACATGGAGTTCCTGAAGAGGGTCGAGTCGAGTGAAAAAAAGATGATTAAGGTACTGGAGAACCTCACTTATGAGGAAAGGCTGAGGGACCTGAGCCTGTTCAGTCTTGAGAAGAGACAACTGAGAGGGACCCCGTCACTGTCTGTCAGTATCTGAAGGGAGGGTGTCAAGAGGGTGGAACCAGGCTCTGCTTGGTGGTGCCAAGCAGTAGGACAAAGGGCAATGGGCAGAACCTGATGCACAGAAAGTTCCACCTGAATATAAGGAAGAAATTCTTTACTGTGCAGGTGGCCACACACAGGACAACTTGCACAGGAAGAGGTTGCCCAGACAGGCTGTGGAGTCTCCCTCACTGGAGATATTCAAGAACTGTCTGGACACAATCCTGTCCACTGTGCTCTAGGATGACCCTGCTTGAGCAGGGAGGCTGCACCAGATGACCCACTGGGGTCCCTTCCAACTTTACCTATTCATGATTCTGTGATTTCAAAAGACTAACTCAGAAATATAATTAAGTTTCTCTTCTTCTGATTAAAAAGCAATGAAATGAACGACAATTAGGATTACCTGGTGTATTTTCTTTAGAAGCATCTGAAGTCAGGGTAGAAAGAAGAGCTTCAGATTTAAACTTCTTTTCAGGAACATGATCTGTTGTACTATGGTGAGAAGATGGATTGTGTTTTCTTTCTAAAGGAAATAAATATAGGGAACTTAAATGTAAAATCTATTCAGTTTGGAAGTCAAATTATCCTAGCACTTTCAATTAATTCCCACCAGCAAAACCTGTTTCATTCTTGCACTTCTTCCTAACAGACATTATTAGCATTTATTATGCTTTGTTTTTTCCCTGCAATGATGGAGGGAAAAAATTCTGAACCACCTTTTTCCTGATACTACTCAACAAAAAAAACCAAACCAACAAACAAACAAACAAACAAACAAACAAAAGAAACTTGAAAAAAGTGGCCATCTTTAAAGTTTCAAATACTTACTCTCTACTGGAGTGTGGGAATGGGAGTGATGGTTGTTCACAGGCTGTGCTGGTGTATCCAGCTCCAGAGATCCTAAGAGGGAGATAAGAAGGATACGAAAATTGAGAGTTGGCACTGTTTTAACTTTTACATCCTAAAGGAATCTTTAAAATATTAACCAACCACAATGCAGTTGTATTAATTTTAACTGGAAAAAATTTTGCTATAGTTGAAAACCCTCTCTACAGTACAACCAGGAGCCAGTGAGATTAGTTCCCTAATAAAAATTGGTGACTGCTACTGTCCAACTGTTGAAATCAAGAACTTAAAATCAAGGCCAGTAAGAACCAACAACATTGCTGTCAACATGCCACTTACTGAAATGAGTTGCAGAATGGCTGCACCAAAAGTACTGACAATCTACACCAAGATGAACTGAAGACTGAACAATGTAAACTGTATAAACAAAGCATCTTGCCCCACTGAGTCTACCTTGTCACATTCAGTTAAAACTCAAGGAACAGCAGTTCCATCTTTCAAGATAATTTAACAGCCAAAGCAGAGGGCTGCAGATCATCATCCAGGTTTTAACATTCAAAATACACAGAGCAACAATACAAATACAAACAAAACAAAAAACCTCACAAAACCAACAAAACAACAAACCCCACCCCCATCCTCCCCCTAAAAAAGGAAAAAGTCAGACGGGCATCAATCGAAGTCTTTGTCTAAGAATAACATTTCTTGTAAGACGAGGGTAAAAGATCACAGCATAGGAGAGACTTTGACTATAAATTTAGACCTATATACAATATTTTGTGCATCAATCTCTAACAGAAAGATCTTGAAGTAGTTGCAATACCTACCAACTTACATTTACACAGAAGACAAAACAAGAAAGCAATTCACATTCATTTTTCAAAATCTGTAGCTTCAGCATTCCTTTACCTCTTCCAGTGCTTTCAAAAAGCACTGAAATATATGAGTATATGAGGAATATATAAATATTACAAAAGTTTAAATATAATTATTCCAGAGGAGGATCAAAGCATAAGGAGCTATTTTGGCTGAGTGAACTTCAATCATGTTATGAACTTGCCCAAAGGCTGCCCTCTGGCGGGACTTCAACCTTATGTATTTACTCTGAAAGCAAAAAATGTTAAGAGCCTTCTACTTCTAGCTTTATATAAAAACAAACAAAGAAACAAAACCCTCAACCCAAACAAACCTTAAAGATTCAACATACAGTCTAGTACTTCTCTATTTTGAATTCTTGAAATCCTATCTAGCAACCTCTCCAACACATGGTTCAACAGAAGATTGCATCACATCCTAAAACCAGCTGGGATTTAAATTAAACAAAACTAGTCCTTTTCTCTAATTGCTAGTTAATTAATAGCATTTAATGTAGAGTTTACTTTTTCTTATTTTTTTGTGCCTTTTATTTGTAATAGCAATTACAAATAAAATAGCCCCGAACTCCCAGCTTGTACACCACAGCCACAAAAAGTTCCAAGAAACAATATTTATTCCTAATACTCCAAGTGACTTAAGTCAATTTTCACTACCTTTGGCTATGAGGACAGCCACTGGCTCCATAATCACAGCAGTTAAATTAAATTAGAAATTTATCACAATCACATATGAATTTGATGTCTAGATGCTGATAAATACAGGAAATTCAGATCCTTCTACACCAAGCTGGCAAAAAGCTGTAACTTTACATTTTTATTCACATCCTGAATACTAGCATGGATGTATTTAACATGCAGGTTTGTTACCTAAAATGCTTTCCTTCACTGGCCCTTTACAGAACAAACCATTCTTGCCCCTTTAAATAAGGAATACCACCAAGTAAATGGAAAAATAAAATAATGACCCTCCTCAATTTGGTGACAATCAGTTCAAGGAAAAAATGGTACTTTTGCAAATGGGTAGGTGGCTTAGGCCAAAGTACTTGGCTGAATACCTACAATCATTAAAAACAGGTTTAAAGAATTATGTATCTTACTACAGCAATTCACAAGGACAACAGTTGTGTGAAATAATTATTCTACTTAGTTGTATTTTGATTTCACTGCTATAAATTGAGGTTGAGACTAAAATTTGAGAATCACTGATGAAAACTGGGTTAGAACAGTTGAAAATAATGGCAGCCACTTAAAAGTGTACGATACTTTAATTTTGCAAATTGACAGAAAGTCTGTCAAGTTCTTAAAGAAAATCATGCATACTTACGTCTCTCTAGTATTTCTGTAATCCCAGCATTATCTGCTTCAAGTTCCATTTTAAATTTAGCGAGTTCTTGGTCCAATTTTCTCAAATGACGGTCTACCTGTTTGTTAGAGAAAGCAAAAATAAATACTTCTGAATATTAATATCTACATCCTTAATCTCAGGCTTGCTAAGTATTTCCCTTACAGCAAATTTGTAGCCCTCCCAAGTTGCCTGCCCATTCTTCCCAAGGTGATATACTATTTTTTTCTCCCCAAGTTGAAGCCAAAGCTCTGTATTTAGCCAGGCTGTTCTTCTTCCCTGCTGCCTTCTCTTTTGGGATGGGCTGCTCCTATACATTTAAGATTTGTTTCTTGAAGAATGTCCAGCCTTCCTAGACTCCTCAACACTGCATCCCAAGGGATTCTCTCAATCAGTATCCTAAACAGGCCAAAAGCATGCGTTAAAACCTTATGATTTCTGATACTATTTCTCTGTTTTATATTTAAGTGACATTTACTACCCAAAGTCCCGAAAGTCTTACAAGTCAATAAAACAGTAAATGTTTCTTTCACCAGCAAAACATCTGTATGTACATGACATAAACGTACAGGCAGTACAGCTGCAGTGTTTATCAAAATGCTTAGTGTTGGCAGGGAGAAAATGGGCAACTGAATAATGCAACCAATATGATTGAGCAGAAGCTGTTGTTTACATTAAACTATAGTGATAGATTCTAAGGCTGCTTGTTCATGCATTTGTCATTATNTAGAACTTCCTAGAGCATAAGTTTAAGTAATTCACCACAAGTCTTGTGTCAGCTTACCAGATCATATATTTGATTAGCCAGTTGCACTTTTTCATCTGCATCTTCCAAAGCCTTATAATAATCCTGTTATGAAGAGAATTTTTTTAAAATTATGAATGTAGCTGAATTAATTTCAGTAAGTTTATGCTACTGTTATGAAGAACAAAATATAAGCCAAAAAGACAAATTTAAGTCAGTTTTCAGAAAGACTGTGAATTTTTACTGTAAATAACAATCATTTGAATTTTAAATGAGAGATATAATATATATTTATTTACTCTTTGTTAGAAAAAGCCAAATTACAAGACGGGGACACTTCCTACTAGTGCTCCCAGATATCTTCCAGATTTCTGCAAGATATGCTACAAGAAATGAAACAATCTTGGATTTGGTTTATATTACACAGCATGATGTTATGGACTTAAAATAAAATCTTTTACTTCAGGACCATCACAAATTCTACTGCTCTTCAAAATGACACTGAAATACTCTGTGGAGAGGCCTTTCCAGCACTCTAGTTAAACAGATAATATTGTATAAGATTTAAATTTAAAATAAGTTTCTCTAACTCATAAGTGCATTCTAAATAATTTAACCAAAACAATCCAAAAGTCTCCTCTAACCAATGAAAATTCACAGACAAAACCTTTTTTTAAAAAAAAGGCATGTTTCAATATACTTTAGATTTGAACAGATTTTACTACCTTTTAATTCTCAGTTTCTACTGAATAGTATCTTATTTGAAAACTACTTGAAATTTTGATTCAACTGAAGTCAAAAGCAATTTTTTCATTTATTCTAGTGAAGTCAGAGCTCTGACCTTTTTCTTTTTAGGAATTTAAAAATCTACTTTCATTAGTAAAAGAAGAAAACAACCCCTACCCAAATTAGGTCTAAAGTAGCCACTGTAGGAGACTACAAAGGAATTTCTCCTGACAAAATGATGGACTACATTGCTAACAATAACACCACCAATGCTCAAGTATTGAAGGATAACACAGAACACATATTCATATTCATGCTCCTCCTTTCCTCAAGATACATTGACCGTATGTATAATGTGTAGAAGGACATAGGCAGAAAATCACAGGAAATGCTGAATCTAAGCATGAAAAATATCCTCTAAAAGAAAGCAAATTAACTTGGGCATCTTCATGTCACACAAACAGAAACAAAAAAAATCTGAGTCAAAATTTGGTACCAGGTTTCCTCATCATTTCAGGATTACATTTTTTTTAAATCCTAGCAAGTGCTCAGTCAAACTTGAGAGAAATTCTTGATCAAAAAAAAAAAACAATCACTCTCTTTTCTCCCCCAAGGTAGTTCCATCCACCTCTATGAAAGCCCAAGGGAAGGCACAGTTCTGAACACTTAAATCTCCCATCAATCATAAACTATTTTTTCCTAAGTTTGTCTTAGTTTGCAGAAGAAAAACCTGACCCATTCTTGTGATATCCTTACTTTTTTGATTGATGTCATTTGTTCTTCTCTCCATTCAGGTTTGTTTTTCTTTGCATTCATAAAAAATTCATTTACCCTCTGCTCAAGCTGATCCATTGCATCTGTAGCACAGGAAAAGATTGAGACAAATGTTATCTTCTCATGTACATAAACATTAGAAAATAAGGGGAAATTTTTTTCTCAAACAAAGTTGACAGGACTGAGGTGGAAACTATTAGAGAGAAAAAAAAGAAAAAAACAAAACAACCAAGCAACAGTGGACAGCGGAGGGAAATATTTACCTTAATTTCCAAGAAGCAGAATTGCATTCTGGTAGGATTCTCATCAAGGTTCTTGTGCTCTCCAGCATGGGACAGGCAGGACTCCAAGTTCTAAAGGTTTTTTGTCCCTAAGAGCAGTGGTAGTGACTTAAAGCACGACCCAAACTCCTCACCCAGGGCTCTAGACTGCTGACTTTGGAACATTCTAGCCAGTTACAAACTGAGCAGGAAACAAAATGTTCTCCTAAGAGAAACAGTCAAATACAAAACCAAATAATTGAAAAAAATTAGTGTCTCAAAGAGGTAGACCAATTGAAGAGCAAAGTCACTGCCTTTAAGTCCAGGGCCTCTCCATTGTTTGCTAGGAAGGGTCAGGGCAAATTGAAAGCACTCACAAGTTATTCCCTCCACCCCCAGAGGAGTAAATACACTGATGAAGTATTATTTGGACAGGATTCTCACTTTCATGAAGTTGAGAATTATTGTAAGGGCAAAAAAACCAAACCCATCCATTTTCTAACATCAACTATCTCTAGAAAGGAAAATGTCAACCACAAGTTATTTTTTTTCATTGTTTATTGAGACAGGAACAAGGATTCCCTTCCCTTCCCTTTCCCCTCCACCTTTCTCCCACTAAGTTTACTATTTCATCAACTGGACACTTGTACACTCAACAGCTTGCATATTTCCAAAAACATGCAGCTGCCTCAGTTAAACTAGCTTGGACAGCCTTTCTAGTGTCAGGATAGATGACAGTACTGAGGTTTTTTTTCCCCTGAATTCTCAGTGACATTGCCCAGCTATCAGTTTTAAATTAAATATGACAATGCACAAATCACCTACAAACTTCTGGCTGCAAAACACCTAAGAATTATTCCAGAAACCACCATTAAAACTGGATGACATCTTGCCAAAACAAAATGTAAAATAATTAATTAGTTCAAGAAGCTCATGAATGCCTAAATATGATTTATTCTTAAAATCCAAGAGGCCAAGGGTCTTCTCATCTCCGTGAAAATTCACAGCTAGAACCAACTATTCATATAAATATCCAAAAATCATTTATAGTAAATGATCAAAAATATTTATCAGTCTTCCTTATGCTAGGAATATTCAGCAGCAAACCCAACAGGAACCTAACAACTGACTGGACAAAGCACCATTAATCCCAAGCCGTAACACTTGTGACATAAATTCACATCAACTTTATTTAGACCAGACAAACAAAGTAGTCAAACACTTTTGGAGTAAAACAGGCTAAAGCAGGAGAACCTGAACAATGAGCATTTTTCCACTTGCACCATGTAGAGAAGATTAAGAAGCCTGAGAGGCAAACAAGAAGCACACACTTTAATATAGGCTTCTAAAATCTTTATTCTTTGACCAAATAACTCTAAATTGGTCTGAAAAGCCAACAGACAAAATGTTCTATCTCCCATCCTCTGAGCACAAACATCTTAAGTGCTAGTTATTCTAGTGGCTCCATAAAGAAGAAATGATAAAAAGTATCTTTGCTCTTCACTTTTTATTGAGGACATGTCAGTCTGTGTGAAACTGCCTAGGGGAAAATCTCCACAGAAACTTGGTCTCTCCTGAAAGACCGGAATATCAAAGGTGAGTGCAGGTCAGATCTATCAAATTATATGGAAGGTTCTCTCTGCTATACCCAAGTTCATCCATTTTTTCTTGTGATACTATATTCTGAGATACTAATTTCTTAGATCAAATTTCCCAAGAGAGTTGCCAAAGTTTCTATGAAGTCCTTTTTCCAGATCTTGATATTTTACCATGAAAACCTTATAATCCACGATTTTAACATAAACAGAGAAACATATTTTATGCTTCATGTGGAGCTCAGTTAAAGCTCAAGAGTCAGCTCAGATGGTCTTTGCTTTCTTATCAGAATATACTGCAGATAGACTCAGTTTATTATTTCTCCCAACTACAAACAGCAGAACCTGCCTCATTAGAAGTCAGTGTGATCAAAACAGGACAGAATATAAAGTCAACAATGACACTAAAGCAGACCAGCAGATATTACTGAATTACAAATCATGGTGATTTCTCGGACAGCATCACTCATTAAAGTACTGTCTTCAAGTACTTCTGAGACAGCAAACAACCTCCAGGTTTGCATGTAAGGTTCAGGAGGCAGTAGGGCAAGTGATGCTGAAGAGGTGCTAATCCAGAAGTTTCATAAATGTCTTTGGATACCTTGCCAATCATTGATTGCACAAGAATTACAGAAGTACCAAGGTCTGAGAAAATTTTTCTCTTCACCTACGATTGGTCCTACTATACAATATTCATTGTCATTTACTACTTCCAGTAATAAAACATGGAACATTATTTGCCATTTTCAGTTAAAGCAGAGGAAATGACAATCTGCTGTTGTGGCGTTGCTGGCTACCTCAGTTCTCAAACACATCTAAAATGCCCCTCTACTATCTTCTTTGCCTTCTTATGGAACAGAAGTAAAATTTGTGAACTTATTCCAAACTACCCAAGTCAGGGAGCTGCTCACTCCCTCTCATGATGCTCCCTGGTGACAGCAGCTTCAGAGGTGCTATCTCCCAGAAGGAGCCATGACTCTTCCCACAACTTAAGCACTGAACCCAAGACAACATTTAGGTCATAATTACAGAAAAGTCCTATAGATAGTTCTACATGTGTAGAAGGCCTGTTAAACAGATCTGCTGGGTACACTAAAGTAAATATCCAACGGAAAGCACTTTAAAGTATTATAGAACTGTCGCCACTTAGTGCCACATTTTGTATTCCTATACATTTGTACATTTGAAATATTTTTATTTCAATCTCTGCTCTTTCTTTCATTCTCCTTTACAATAGCCTGGCCCTTCCATAATGATGATTGCTCTCATCTTTTGCGCAGCAGCAGTTTCATTAATGAATACTTTTGGATCACAGTTATAGATAACCATATTAATTGTGTAGCAACAGCTACCCAGGGTGTTACAGGACACCTAAGTCCCAGACGAGATTGCATTAGAAAAGATGAAACGGCAATGCATCCTGAAAACAGCCTAAGGCCATGTATTACATCAGGATACAAGCAGAGAGATACGAAATTATGTACAAAGAAGCAGGAAGTGTATTTATAAATAAATTTTGTATAATATATATAATTATACAAAACTAGGCATTTATATAAAATATGTTTTGTATAACACCGGCAGTTTATTTAAAAAGTATATTTGGTTGCGTGTCAGCTAGAGCACAACGGGCAGAGCAAATAGCACCTTCCCATATACTGTTATTAGGGAGCTGGCTGGAAAGTTTCAGGGAGAGCATGCCGCTGCCTACTGGAAGGAGTGGGACATAACTGATGTTCCAAACCACCATCACTGCTCTTAGGGAT
The DNA here is from genome assembly GCA_013389925.1 of Aegithalos caudatus. NCBI lineage: Eukaryota > Metazoa > Chordata > Aves > Passeriformes > Aegithalidae > Aegithalos > Aegithalos caudatus. The sequence goes on from WEIU01023518.1 coordinate 130,539, forward strand.
CAAAAATCTAAAGAGTTTGGGACGTGCCACCGAAAATGCCTTTGGGAGCAGCACAAGCCCAGGAACGTAGCTCCGCTGAAGCCCCGCTTGCGCCGAGGCGGGCGGGGGCTTGGGGCGGGCC
>WEIU01023518.1:131276-144931 GCA_013389925.1 Aegithalos caudatus
GCGATTGGCTGCTGGCGCCGCTGACGCGCACTGCGGCCCGCGCTCTGCCGCGGGGCCTCACGGGAAGCGTAGTCCGCTAGGCGAGCCGGTGGGAGTCTGCGCGTCCCGCCGGGCATTGTGGTTCCGGCTGGTCCGCGCTCTGGGGCCGTTCCCGCGATCCCGGGAGCGGTCCCGCTGGCCTGGGGCCATTCCCGCCATCCGGGGAGCAGTCCTGTCTCACAGGGGCCGCGGGACTCTTCTCTGGGGGCAGCTTTCGGCTCTCCGGAGCGTCCCCGGCGCGACCACAGCGCCGCAAGTCAGGCGAACAAAAAGGGAAAACTTGCAGCTTCTTGATCAGTCTCGAGGCTTTTGTTTGTCCGTTGTTGTTTTAAATGCTCGCAGCTGGCAATAGTTAATTAAAAGCGTAAGAATTGGCAAAACTAATGAAATTTCATCAGTCCGCGAACTCTCACGGCGCAAGGTAAAAAAGGTGCTCTGTTCACCACGGGTCACAGGTTCGGACAGTCTTAGGAGAGGAGAAACGTACGTGGGCTCTGGAATTGCTGTTCAGAGTGCAAAAGCAAAATTGGCTGACAGCATTGATTGTCATCCAGTTACAATACTCCTTGCAGTAATTCACTTTTACGTATTTAGGGCTGGAGTTGTTCACAGTTTCATTCCCCCAAATAGTCTTTTTCATCACTCTTCTATTGCTGCTATTTACTGCTTTAAGCAAGGACTGATGCTTTTATCTAGACGTGCTTTTTGCCTGGGGAAAGAAATTTTTGGGGCTTGCATCGTGTCAGATCTAAGTGTAGGAGCAGAAGAATTGTGGTAGCAGATCAGGCTAACTCTCCACCGTGCCTTTTGTTTCCATGTCTTTATCTGTACCAGATGTATCCAAGCAAAAAGGAAATGTATGCTTAAGCCAAGTATGAGTAAAACTTGCATGGGATGTTTTTGAGGGTCAGGACCAATGGGGACCAATGGAAAGGGGTACTTTTCTTATGTCTGAAGTTCATGTATTGTGAATAGTTAAAGACAACTGAGTTTTGGGAAATGAAGCATGCATTTTGAATATAGCCTTATGAAGACTAATGGTAATAAAGTGTTGGATACACGCAAGTTGAGGGCTTTTATTTCCTTTGTCATTAGAGATGGGGGAGAAAGAAAAAGGTGTAACAATAAACTCTCAATAACTTTTCAACTTTGTGAAAAAAGTGCTGCATCAATGTGGTCACTTTCTATATTTACTCCATCATCAGCTCTGTCATCTGCACTGCCAAACCAGAAATACCAACTACTCTCAGACATAAAAATGAGAACAGATTTTAGATGGTCATTAAGCTCAGTTAGCCTTAGTGGAAATTATCTCTATATTATTGCTCATACAGATCACTTTCCTGTACAGCTTCTGACACACTAGTGTATGCATAACAGTATTTTTAAAGTTTTGTGTGAGAAATTGCTTAGCCCCAGTCTGGTATGTAAAAGACAAGACTGACCCTTTGTGGGAAGGTAAATGCCTGCACTTACTGAAGTGAAAGGGTTTGATGTAGCAAGCGAACTTAATCCATGCAAAAGCATAGCAAAAGTAACACATCCTATATTCACTAGGAGAAAAAGCTAAATGAATTTAGGGGAAATCTGAATTGATGGCATTGCTTTCTTTTATGCTTAGTTGTGGCTTTAATGAATTTTAAAGGAAAATAATGTTGTAGACACATTTGGGAGCACTTCTCATGGAGCTGAAGTCTAAGAACAATGCTGTAAACAAAAACACCACTATTAAAACCACAACTGAAATATGGTCATACAGTAAGTCCCTACCATTTGCCTCATGACCACAATCCAAGCACAGACATTGAGACATTGTGACTTCTCCTCATCTTTGCAAGCTTGGGGTAGGAAGCAAAATTCTCAATGAGTCCTGCTGTGCCAAGGTATTTTGTGTATGTTGTGGTGCCCAGACCAAGAACCACAGCTCTTGGGGCTGTGTCTCAGTCATTTCCATTAGTAATGGCATGTGCCCTATGTTTATTAGTGAATATTAGTGAAATAGGAAAACGAAACTTGACTATGCCAGCAGAATGACAAAGTACTAGTGGGGCTGGCTGCTGTCTTCACGGTATGAGTTTCCCCTGTTTATGTGTGGGGGTTTATTGTAATGTGAGAGGCTCTTATAGAAATAGAGGCCTGCTCAAAAAACTGTTCACCGTAGTGCTTTACAGTAAGGGATGGCAGGGGATTGTAAGGCAAACTACAAATAAAAACACAATACAATTTGTTCACTGTCTGATGAAAAGAAAACAGGAACTTCTTTATCTACCTGTAGTTCTTCTTCAGTATTTTTTAGATAAATGAACAAGCTTTAATTTTTCATTTCTGCCCATATTAATTCATGTTGTATAGTCAAATGACTAGCCACACCAACTTCAGTAAGATTGCTTGTGTAAGTGCTGTTTATCATGACATACCAATGGCACTGAGTTTAAGCTGACATTTAAGAAGTGATAAGACGACAGACCATAAAAAACAAACTGTTTTTACAATAGTAAACTTCCTGTTGTTTATAAATGCGAAGAATTAACTCTATTGATTAACTCAACTTTTAGAACAGCCTAATTAAAACAGCTCCTGATAAGGAAACAGGGATTAATGACTGTTTATTGGAATGCAAATACAGTAAAAAAGAACCAAACACCAGCTGTGAACTCAAGGTAAAAAAAAAAAAAAAAATACAAGTTGTGAATTACAATCAATATTTCTCAAAAAACTCCTTTGCAACTACAGAGCTGCTTAGCACAAGAAGGGAAGGGAGGCGACAGGAGCTGCTGTTTTCTCCTGTTTGTATAATGTTATTAGTGTTGATAGCATTTCTCCAGCAAATTTTTCACATAAATCATATTTCATCACTGTCGGAGTGATGGCATAAAGGAATATTACAGATGTTTTGTGATCTACCTAGAGTTAGTTGCTTGCTTAGGTTTCAATAGTTTTCAACTGACAGGAGAGAAAAAGCTGTTTTAAAACATGAATTGATGTTCTGATATACACTTCTCAGATGATTTTCAAATCTCCCTCTCTTCTGCACTTACCCATTCCATATCTCTGTACTGTCCTTTTTCTGTTCTATTTTCCTCTGTCTCTTCCCATGTGTAGAGCTGTTTGACACATTTAACTTCATAATTTCCATCTTTCTGTAGCATGTGCTATCTGTTGATACCACCCTTTCCTTCTTCTCTCCAAATCCATTCTATCTTCTGAGCTGTATGATTTCTGGAGCTTTCTGTACCCATTTAGGACTGTCACAGTTCTATATTTACTTCAGTGCTCTGGTTTTTAACTCTTGTCTAATACAGAGTTTCTGGACTTACAGTCCTTATGTTTTGTTTCTTTGTTTTCAAGAAGGACACATTTATTATGATATTATTTGAAAAAATCAGGAAAGACCTACCTAGCCCATCCCTAGACTGATACTCCAGGTCTCAGCTACTGCTGGTAGGTTCCTGTGCTTTGGTTTCTCACAAGGGAGCCTCCTTGCCTGTGGCACACAGGGGTTGCAGATGTACATCTATGTGCTTCTGAGGGCTCTCACAGAAGAACTTCAAGACAGAGTGACAGCTTAGTGGCATCCACCAGAGCCTACATAAAACTGAAAGCCTGGGTGGCTCCTAAAGTACCAGGAACGAGCAGTTTGCTTTTCTTTGGCACTTGCTCCTGCTGCAATACAGGATTCTGTGGTGGCCAGAATCCATTCACCACGGTGCACTGCTGCGAGCATGTGTTGTGGATCGCAGCGTTCCCAGCAGTTCTGCCTGCCAGTGTCAGTATCAGGCCTGCTGCTCTCCTCACATGCTTTCAACTATTTTATTGTAATTCCTCCCCATATCCTGTTTGTTGCCTGCTATTTTTCTGCTGTTGCAGCTGTTTTTTCCATTCTTTCCAGTCCACCCAGTTCTGAGTCCAGCTGTCCCTCCCAGCTGCCATGGACTCCACCATGTCCCAAATTCCACCCTTTCTGCTGCTGTAGGGGCATCACCCACAGCATCACTCTCCCTTTGCAGGAAATAACTATCATTCCTGCTGTACTGCACACCATGGCTGTTGGAGGACATTAGTTAAATAACTGAATTGTCTTGAGACTGAGCACTATATAAGGATTACAGCATGATCGTATTTTTTTCTGAGCAATCAACTTTATGTAATGGGAAACTGCATCCAAAGCTGGATCCTAGGAAAAAGCTGTGTCAGAGCTTTAAGTACATAATGCTACCCTAGTCTAGTGCAGCACTATGCAGGAACTTCACACTTCCCTGAAATAATCCCGCAAAAGGGCAAATTTGGCCCAGGAATATTGTGTCTGGGTGGTAATCTCTTTTGAGAAATCAATTTCCTTTTCTGCTTATTACAAACTCTCTTGCATTCTGAGATTCACATTCCTGTTTCTGGAAGAAAATCCATGACCCCAGATAATTAATTTGCTTTAGCAGTCAACAGGAAAATGGAACTGCCATTTATCTTTCAGCTTGACTTTGTGTACAGGCTCTGGCAATTATATCTCAGTCTTTTACTTAATTTTATCTGCTACAGACTCTGTTAAATTTGCTTGCAGATTTCAGTTATTTCCTGAAAATCTGCAGGATATGAGCAATTGCTGTTTATATATTAATCACTGAAATGTTTTATCCTGACTTCCTAAGGAAATAAAGCTTACATGAGCAATCCATATGTTTGTGTGAATACTTCTTTATCTGTTTTCCCACTCTGCTCTGTCTCTATAGAATTGACTAATTGCAACCTAACTGTAAAGAGAAAAGTTGTTCTTTTAGAGATCTATTATGTACTTATTAGATTCTTGCTTGCTGCTAATAATTTTGGATTTTTTTTCTCCCTTTCACTGAGGAGAAGATTGCAATATGAACCTTCCATGTATTAGACTCAGGAAAATCTCTGTTAAAGCAATGAGTACCCAAACCACAAAAAAATCTGCTGAGGGACATAAGTTATGCACAAGGAACCAAAAGTTATGCACAAGGAACCAACATAAGCAGTTTTGCTGCTCACAGAACGTCCAGGTTTGTTTGCTTGATTTTCTTGCCATCCTGAATGTTGGGCCATGTGACAGTAAGTTGGAAAATTATTATCTTAATGATTACTTAAACATTTTAAGTAAATTTTGACATTTCAAATGCCTTTAACTATTTATCGGTAATGAAAGACATTTTCTGCCTTTTTATTTTCAGATATATATACATGTATTCTTTCCATAAGGACAGGACATGCTTGTGCCTGGAATTGGCTCCTATCTACTAGTTTCCACCAAGAAGTGCTGTAAGTGTCTAGTATGCCATGAGTGGCACAGAAGAATGTGGGATATGACACCATCTGTGCCCTGTGCTGCTCAGAAGTTGTGTCCTCTGAGAATTGAGGTCTACAGATGGAGCAGGTAAAAAAACAAAAAAAAAAAAAAAAAAAAAAAAAAAAAAAAAAAAAAAAATCTATCTGAATAGTCTTGTGCTCAGAGCACACATCTAGGAGATGACAATGCAGTTGTATTACTCTCCACTCAAATTTGTGCTCTTGTAGCCTTCTTTGTCCCTGGAGCAAATTCACAAAGTTGCAATTGGCAGCAGGGGAAGGACGTAACTGAGAAATTTGCCAAAATGATAACATGATTGACTGAAGTAGCACAGCTGACCCAGGAGAGGATGCAGACTTTGAGGGCAAGCATGAATCTTCACTGCCTCTGGGCTTACACTGTCAGATGTGTGAGGATAACCCAGGAATTGCCTCTTTCATGGTTTCAAGAGCTGTGCAGAGACTGAGGCACTCGAGAAACTGGAGTTCAGACTCAGAGCTGAGCTGCAGGACAAGACAGTCCTTATCACAGAAGGCAAATGCCCTAACTTCTTACCAGGGAGAGATGTACTGCAATTTAGCATAAGAATGAGTCTACCTCTTTGGTTTGACAATGTAAGGCAATACTTGGGACAAAAAAGGGAGAACAACTGAGTTCCTTGAAATTTTATTACCATATGTATTCAATGTGATAATAACATTGTAGCTGTTAGCACTCTCAAAGATACAGGCAAGTGCTCTTTCTGGGGAAGCTAACCTAGGTGATAATTATTTTATACAGATGTATACAATTGTTGAAAATACAGAGAACTTGGAAAGCACAGAAGTTCCTTTCCAACTGTCCTGTTGACTTCTGTTATCTGATTTTTTAAACTTTCACATGATCTAAATGTACCTATTTTATATATCCTTGGTCAAATTTGCATTACAATTAGAAGTATAGCTTAGCTTACAAATTAACTAATCCTATTCCTTACTGGCTTGCATCAGCATGTTTTAAGGTTGTTCTGGTTTATTATTTTTGTTCTAAAATGCAAATTCATGGTCCCACATGTGGTGAACCCTGTCATGTTAGTTCCTACAGAAATAAAGAATAAAAGGTGATGACAGGCTAGGTTAATACCTAATTTGTTTTTCATCTCATGCACTGGAGGAGTAACCTTACCATATTTTTAGATGAGTTCTAAAGGTTTGCAATCAGCACATATTGTAATGATGTAACAAAATGCCTCATTTTTGCATATATGCCAAAATCCCTAATGTAAGCATGGAGAAGGTTATGTGAAAATGCACTGTGAAAGCAGAAGAGGCAGTAAGTGTCATTGCAGTCCATTTTAGGATTGCTCTTGTTTCAAGTTTTCAAACATCTCCATTATTCTGATGTATTTATTTCCAAAAGAGAAATCTAAGTCTTAAGCCTTCGATATTTTTTTAGTGCACATGGAGAGTTTGCCTCTCTATGTGTAAGTATTGTATTTTAACAAAGTATGAAGAGAATTACACAGTCACAGTCACTTTGGGCTTCACTGGAATAATACTAGCTGCAATGAACAGTCTACTTTCAGGATACCAACTGACAGGAATGCTGCAGCTTTTCTAAAATGAAGACAATCTTACTAACAAAAGAGTTAATTTTGATGAAGAGGTTCTAATTGAGAAATTTTTAACCTTTCATTTTAATGCATGTTGTTCCAGAACTGTCTGGTCTTTTATATTTGCATATGTTATCTCTATATAAATTTATTTGTATCCCAGAAGTTATAAGAAATAAGGGCTTTACCAGTAAAGAGAGCTACTTTGCAGGAGGCCACAAGTTGATTTTACAGAAACTCTAAGCTTATGTGGCAAGGGAACATATTTTTTAAAGGGAAGAACTCCTTATTGATAATTATCTATCAATATTTTATAAGGGAAGTACTAAAATCAATGCAAAATTTTATATCAATTCAATTTGAAAATGAAAGGTTACTATTTTTTTTTTCTGTTAATAAAAATCCTATATTCCACTTAGTTACAACCTCAGATCTTCTTGGCTCTTCTATGCACCTCTGCCCTTAAAGATTAATGTAAAATGGGAATGCAGTTGATTGGGAATTCTTCAATGAAACAGTTTTTTTTGCTGCAAAATACTCAGTATAAACTAACATGCTTGCAAGAATCTAAGTGCTTCAACAGGGCTTTTACTAAAATGCAATACTCTAGAGAGTGAAGGGCATAACAGATAATAGCCTTGTGGTCATGAAACTCTTGGGAGCTTAGCAAGAAACAAGTGTCTTCTGTCTGATTTAGGTGTTGGCCCTGAGATTTTTTTTCTTCTTGATCTGCCTTGTGTGAGAGAAACCACTATGGAGCTAGTCCAGTATTAGTCTCCTTGTGATCCTGGGTACTGAGCTTCACAGATTTCTGGCAGAGAATTTGAACAGAATATACAAATACAGGAAATCATAATCCATCTCTAGAAAAAACACTGTAGGGTTGATTTCCTGGTGTCTGGAGCATATTTCTGGGACAGGAAGAAATGGCAGACCTGCAGACTGAATCTGAGCCTTTCACATCCCAGGTAAATTCCTCTTATTGTCAGGCTATTACCTGACAATTAGTGAGATTTAATAAAGACAAGGAACATTTAAGAAACCTTAAAAATTTTTACAGGATAAAAAAAGCCTCATTTCCTAGTCTAACCTGATACTGAGTATCTTTCATTGAAGAGGAAGAGATTTACATAAAAAAATGCTATAAATAATTTTTTTTTCTGTTTTACTGTTAATATATTTATATCCTGATACAATTAACATTAAGAATTACTTTTGTTAGCAGTGAAATCTGGTACTCCATGATTGACAATGTTCTCTACACAGAAAGGGAGACTCTTTCTTGAAAAAATTGACAGAAAGTGCTAAGAACTTCATATATCTTCCAAGACAATGTTTTACAAATTTTTGAGAAAAATCCAGTGGCTCCCAGATTATGTGCCTAAGGTACAATTTTAAAACTATCAAGTGACACATTGTTGTAATTCAATAATAACTGCTAATAACAGAAAGAGATAAATGTTTGGTGAAGATAGAAATAGGTCTAAATTTTTTTTATTGTGTATGTTAACCTTTCTTTGCTGCAATTATGTCTGGACTGTTTTTCCATTTTGAGGCTAAATGCAAATTCAGATTATAAATTATTCCTTCTAAAGAATACTTGCTGGATAAAGAAAAGCCTAAAACAGTATGTCTTAGGAATTATTTTCTTTTGTAAACAGGATCAACACAAACAGTGCTTCCAGACGACGATGATTAATGGTTCAAAACACTATAGGTCTGCATTATGTAATGCATCTCATATTCTTGAAATGAGGATTGTAATTTGTCATTGTTGTCTAGAGCTAAATTTACAACATGTAATTTGCAAGAATAGATTGTAGTGTTTTATAATTGCTTTTTAAAATTCATATGGTCTTATATTTGAATAAATATTACATCTCAGGGAAGTGCATTAATTTTCTGTGTACTGATGTGCAATGGCTGGATAATCAATTATGCATTTTTTTTAATCTAAAATGACCTCTATCATATTTCTTATATGGTGTGGTACCCTATAAGTAGTACCGGAATACAAGCACACTCCTCCCACCAAGAACTACTCATTTTTTACTTTTATTTCCTTCTTTCTACTCAACCATGTGACTGGCAGGGTTCACAGCTAACCCCTCAAATTAGAGCACATTCTGACTGCTCATGGGAATTACTTTCTTGTCAGCATGCCCTTACAGGGGGCTGTTTTCTCATGGGCCTTCCCTGCCACCTCTCTGTGTCACTGCTGCGTGCCCCTCTTTCAAACAATGGCCCTGGCTCATGGTTTATTGTAGAATGAAGAGTTCATTAAAAGGTGCATGAGAATTCATACTCAAAGAATTTCTCTCTCCGAACCTCTCTGTACTCAATTATGGAATTGTGAGGGGAAAAAAAAAAAAAATGTAAGAGATGCCAGATAGAAAAACCAGTTTCAAGGCCGTTTGTTTGTTTGTTTGTTGTTGTGGGAATGTACTAAGAAGTCAACATTTTGTGTTGTGATATGGTCAAATGTGCTGTAATAGTCTGAATGGGAAATTCCATTAAATCACTGACTTGTGGTTTTGGAATTGCTCAGTGACCTCAAGTGCTGGAGGACAGCTGTAGCCTGCCTTTTTTATTTACTGATGCTGGCTCATAAATGTATCTTGCTAGCTTGGACAACAGAGACAGTCCCTTGTGGGCCACTTTGTTGAACTTGACTGAGGAATGTCTGCCCCTGGAAAGAAAAATATTTGGTTTCCAACAGAAAACTAGAAGTTTCTGTGCCAAATAGGACAGTGTTTGGAATGAGCTAGAACAGAATGGAAAGAAGATTAAATTATCATGCCAGGACTGAAAGTTAAACTGAAATGCACCTATACAGGTATTTGTTTACTGTCAATGTTCTTCCTTTTCTATTTATAATTAGTGTTAACTGCATAAAACTAATGTATAGTCATTACTTGGTATTTTCTTTCAAAAATATGGGCACACTTTCTTAAATAGGCAGCAAGCAATATGGTCACATCAAATGTTTAAAAGAAGACAAGTGCAGGTCACATCAGTGTTCAAAGCTGTTACAGGGTCCTGCAAAAATTCATAGTAGCCAGAGATAAATGCCTTTGTATGTAGTGTCACATACAATTAAAGTACAGTCCAGAAGTACTTGGTGTCTGCTGTGTGTCTTAAAGATGTGAGAACTTACTTGCTATTATGAATAAATATATTTTATGTTTTTTAGTTCAGAACCAGCATATATGAGTCAAGGACAACTGTTGACATCTGATGATGAGTTCAGCTTTAATCACTCACTCAGAATTGAATTTTAATCACCCCCTTCCAAACAAACATCTACTCCATATATATATATGTGTGTGTATGTGTGTGTGTGTGTGTGTGTGTGTGTGTGTATGTGTCTGAATGCACATGTATATACATGTGCTGTTTTGGCAGTGGTACTCAGCACTTGTTCATGATACTATTTTTCATTATCTATCCCTGCATAATTCATTTCAGTTGGCACAATATAGACTTATTCAGAAATTGAAAGATATAGGAAAAGAACACAATGCATATTTTCAGTGAAGACATCTGTGTGGTTCTATACAAAATTTTTATATGACTGAGCTGAAAACGAGCAAAGGGGACATCATAAATGTAACTTATAGAATTTAATGGAATGTTATAACTTTGTTGTATTTTAATAATCTTAGAGATTACATGAGGAAGTAATATTCACATTATATAATCTTGTGAGATAATGTCAAAAAATAAAAAAGATGCACACTCATGTAAGTCCTGTTAGTTTTAAAGTAATTTCTGAACCTTGCTAACTTCCTCACCTCTGGAGGGTTCTGAGGGATCTTCTGGAGAGACTGCTCTTTAGTCTGTTCACAGGAAGGCTGAAGGCATGGATACAGCTGGACAAGACACGTGCCTTATTCAGTGAATTACTAGTAGCTATCATTTACTGCCTTACTACAGCAGTGACAAAATAGTAACAGAGAGCAGAACTCCCATATCAGGTAACATACACACAACAGCTGTCCCTTTAACCCACTGCTCTCCTCCTTTCTCTTAAAAACTTTTTATTTCCATCTTTAAATATTACATGTTTTTCCCTTATGAATAATAGTTTGTTTACAAAGTCACATCTTAAATATCCAGTGAATTATGGAAATTTGTTATTATAATAGAAACAAAATACTTCATGTTGATAAAAGACAGAAGTTTGCCTTTCATGATAGTATTTTTGCAGCTTTTAGAAATTACTTTGCATCATATACACAGGTGCCATATGATGCAAGGAGTTACCATGAACACAACAGTATCGAATGGCAAAATCATGCTTTGTAATAGCTTTCTTAATCACCTTCAATTTTTCCATATGTTCCAAGTATTTTACAGCATGTAGTGAACATGAAGCATAGCAGATCTGTGGATTGAAGGATGATAAGCGCTTGCACAACTTTTCAATCATTACCATCCTGATTTAGTAATAAAACACTTTTATTCCTATCATTAATTGTATAGAAAACAGTAAAGTAAGACAGAAAACAGTGTACTTTTTCTACATGTCTTCATAAGATAGTGTGAGGCAACTCTCTCTCAGTGGAGACATTATTACTTAAGACTCTGCATAAATAACGTGATCCCATAAAAGGTCCATCACTGGTGCTACACTGTGTTTTATGGAAGAAAGTTATGGTAGAAAATGGTTAGTTTGAGAGGAGACCCAAGGTAGCACAGAACCTGTGACTTGTCAGGTGAGCATGGCCACTGCTCTATCGCTTCCAGACTGCTATCAAAGGATGCATCCTTCACTGAATATAAATTTCATCATATGAAAGAGCTTTAATTTCATTCTTTTATTATAAAATTTTCTTGAAAGAAAAAGGAAAATGTACAAGATACAGTGCTGTTCACAAAGAACATAAACTTTACCAACAATTCAGATTATTTCTGATATAACTTTCATAAAATTGTATCACTCAAACTTAGTGACCAGCTAACAGAACTAACAAAACATTCTTAAACCTTCATGCTCTCAGGTTTAGAAAAGAGTAACAAACAATGGTGAGAAGGTATCAAAGTTTAAGAGTAGAATATGTAGCTGGTAAATATATAGGTTATATTTAAGAATGACTATAGAATGAAAAAACACCAATACAACTGTTAATAATCAAATACACATTTAAACCAGTCAAACATAACTCCCATTTTTGTTGTTCAGCCACCTAAACTTTTATTATTTGGACAGCAGGGAAAGTTTGGTTTTTTTTTTGTTTGGTTGGTTGGTTGGTTTTTTTGTTTTTTTTTTTTTTTTGGTGGTTGGTTTGTTGGTTTTTTTTTTTTTTTTTTTTTTTTTTTTTTTTTAATGTGTAGCTAAGTAAAGTATGTTCTTAACACCTTATATATAATGGTTTGAAAAAATCCTGCTCAGCTCCAGCTGCAACTTAATCATCTCATGGCTTCAGAGAAGGAAGGCACCAGTGTGGACTGAAAATGGGCAGATATAGAAAGAGGAATTTTAGGAGGTGATTTCTGTTACATCAGGTGGTAGAAGCAAAGTTTTACTGTGGAGGGCTTACTGGAAAATTAAAGAATTTTCTAACCTTCTGAAAAAATAAAGACAGAGAACATGAGAACTGTCAATATGAGAAATAAAAGAAAAATAGAGAAGCTTACAGTGAGGATCCCTAAGTGGTAAGATTTGTCTAGCAGAATTGAGGATACAGAAAATGAAAAGAAATTGTTGATGATAACTTTGGGGGAAGAATAAAAATAGATTTATAGGTGCGAAAGAGAAGAGGGGAAATGTGGCACCGTAACACAAGTAGACATGAAAGAAGACAGAAAGAAAGTACTGAAAGGTCATGGTCACTCATGAAAGGCCAACAAAAAGCCAGTAAACATGTTGGAAACGGTGCTTGGTCAAAAATAGTTTGGATGGCTCATAGACTGAGCAGGTCTTTAATGAAGAGAAAATGAAACTGAATGGATATTTTGGCAAGAAACGCAATGACTAGCTTTAACATGTTTTTTCAGACTGAAGTGGTTGCTCTCTTCCTTCATCATTAAAAAATTAAAATGTATCACTCTACTGTTGAAATTGTACTTCCACTTTCCTTTGCCTCTAGTCTTCTCAAAATTTGTTGCCAGTGCATCTTTTCCCTCTCAAGAAAATGTTCTGTGCTTCTCTTGGCTTGCTAATGTCAAATATAACATGTGACGTTAGATTTTGACACGAGTGTGGACTCATTAGTTTATAGAGCCATATATAAAAATTGCATTGTCCTGTAGTTAGTTAGTATTTAGGAAATGGATTTTATAGGCGATAGAGGATTTTTTAATGAAAAGAATTGAACATTCTGCAATGAAAACTGCCATCCCAAGTTCCAGAAACTGGAAAGTATATTCTTGGTGCTCAGTGCAAGGCTGTGGCCAGCACTAGTCATTGTAGCACCAGTACAAAGAAGGTGTTGTTATGATGAGACACAGATGAAGTTCTTTTTGCTTATCTCCCAGATCCTGTAACTCCTTATAAATCCATGATGTCCCCAGAGGTGTCCCCAAAAGGTCTATTACTATTTTAATCAGCTTTGTGTCTAAAATACTGCTGCATGAAAAATTTGTTCTGCTTCTATTCTTAATGTCTTACTGGATTGAATAAATATTTTTCAATAATTAGGAAGCATGAATACCAGTCTAGGTATTCAGCTGCTGAGAAACCTGAAAATTAATTCTAACTTGAAAAACATATTGACTTCT
>WEIU01023518.1:154893-170400 GCA_013389925.1 Aegithalos caudatus
GGTGCCGGCCCGGAGGCGCAGGACGGGCACGGCCGCGGGCTGTCCGCCCGGGGCCGGGAGCTGCCGCCCTGGTGCCTTGGGCCCCGTGCCAGGCTGCTATCGCGAGGGAGTACATTTTGCTGAGGGAGAAAAAAAATGCCTTTGGAAACTAGTGGGAAGTAAAGTTGAATTAGGGTTACTCGTGGGAAAGGGTGTACCTGTAACTTGTAAAGAGGGGAATGTTCGCGGGTGGCTTCTTGACTGGGTGAATTTCAGAACGTCCTGTGACCCAAGACGAACTCCAGGCTCTTGCAGGTACCCAAATAGTTCGCTCAGAATATTTTCTATGCATTCTGTGGAGAGATCCTAGGCAAGACCCCTTCTTTTGTTTTGAGGATTTCAGTCAAAACTGTATTTATAGCATCAGAGTTTCTCACTCTCAGCACAAGTGGGTGTGATCAACTCTTGTTCCTTGAGCTTCTGGAGCTCTGAAGAAACAGCAGGATGGATATGTTCGGAGTCCTCACTCATTTGCTACAAATGAAATCTCTTTCACATGAATAGATGAGATTTGTGCATGGTAAAGGTATGACAACCAAAGGGATGACATCGCACACCTGTTCATAAGGGCTGGCTCCTGAGATGCTGTAGACTTGAATGATGGAGGAATAATATATAGGCAGGGACCAGACCTAGTTTATATCTGATTTTTTTTCCACCTGCATCCAACTCTAGGATCCCCAGCACAGGAAGGACATTGACCTGTTGGTGTGGGTTCTGAGGAGGGTTACGCAGATTGTTGGAGGGGTGGAGCACCTCTCCTGTGAGGAAAGGCAGAGAGGATTGGGATTTTTAAGACTGGAAAAGAGAAGGCTTTGGGGGTGACCTATTTGCGGCCTTCCAGTACCTAAAGGGAGCCTGCAAGGAAGATGGAGAAGGGCTAGAGCCTGTAGTGACAGGAGAAGAGGGAATGACTTCAAACTGAAAGAGGGTAGGTTTATCTTACATATTACAAGGAAAAAAATCTAACTGTAGTACCAGTGACTCACTGGAACAGGTTGCCCAGAAAAATTTTGTCTCTTTCATCCCTGGAAGTGTTCAAGCTTTGAGTAACCTGTTCTAGTGAAAGGTGTCGTGGCCATGGCATGGGCTTTGGAATTGAGATGAAGTCCCATGAAAACTAAGTGGAAATCAGAATATGAATGAGAAAGAAAACTTGTTATACAGCATGTGGAACAGAATGGTAGTTTTTGTGCAAGAATGATTACTTTGTTCAAGTTGGTTGCATCAAGCCTTTGAAGTCCTGAATAAAACTGTGCAGGAGTCAGTGGACACTGGTAAGGTCTGACTGTCAAGCTCTTGGAAGATAACATCTGAAGTAAGCTTCAAAGTGTGTCCTGTGTGCAGCTGTCTCAGTGTGTGTGATGGGACTTCAGTATTTGTCATTGCCAGCTTGGTGAGGAGTGACTAGTGCATGTGAAGCTCCTTAACACAAATGGCTAGTCTGATCATGAATGCTGCTGCAAAACTGCAGGTGCAGATGGTGGCTGCAAAACACCGCTGTCTGCATTATTTGGTTGTTTTCTATACCTACAGAAGCAGAGAAATGAGAGGACTTTATCAGTCACTCTGCTGCTGTCTTTGTAGCTTCTCCTTAGAATTGCTTGTAAATGTACAGCTGTGTGCTCTGTTTGAAAAGAAACTTGTTTTGCTGAGCTCAGCTGATGAGCTCTGATGTATCTGTGTGTGCATGAGAGGGAGGCAGGCATGAAGTGTTGTTCATAATATCACTTTTGACCTAAAGTCTGCTTAGCTGTAAATAATCAAAAGCAATCAGCTGAAAGCCCAGGCCTCTGTTGTAGTGGTTTGTCCTGTTTTATAATAGACCAGTAAATGTACTGCCTTTACTGCTCCAGAAAAGCACTGGTTTTGTGGAAGTGAGTGGATTGGTACTTCAGGACTTTCAACTTCCAGAAAGCCTTTCTTCTTATAAGATGGAAATAAATTCATTGTCAGTGCTCTAACTGTTGTTGGTTAAGTGACTGAAGCTGGTCGTAGACCTGATGATATCCTTCTGGAAGCTTTTTCCATGGTCAGTTGAAGCATACATCTGACTGCAAGATGTCTTACCCATAGCAGTGGAAGTTGCAGTTTCAGGACATCCTAAGTCTTCCAATTTTTTGTTGGCAGTGGTTTTTTTGACAGTGTCCTGGAAAAGGAATATCCTTCAGACTAAATCCTGCAGTTAACGTTTAGTTATATATGATTATATTTACATATATATGTAAATGGGCATCACTTCTTAACATAATTTGCAAGACTGAGGGATCCAACTTGATTCTATGTTCTGTAACACTGCTATTTCCAGTATATTAAATTCTGGAAGCCCAATAAAAGAGAAGACCTCCAAAAATGCATGATTTGGTGTTTTGTGGTCAAGATTTAGTGCTTAGCTAAGCAGCCTATTTTAGTGGTTCTTGAGGGAAGACATGTTCCTGCTGCTTCCTACTTTTCTCTTCTTAGGCACAATACTGGTCTTTGTTATATCCAGATAGTGTGCGTGTCAGGACTTGGTGATATTTAGTTTTGATAGCTTTACAAATATATTTTATGCACTTTATGAGACTGCAGTATTTTTCCTTCTGGTGGGGCTTTACTGGATTGGCAAGCTGCTGACACTGTCCCAGCTCAGTAGCGGTCCTGGGTGTAACAAGAGTATCCTCATTCTTTCTGAGCACTTTATAACTTGTCCTCACAGAATCCCTCTTTGCCACACTTTGCAGTGCTGCCATTGTTTAGTGTTTTGCTGTGGTCATTCTCCTAGTCAAGGAGAACCTTTGCAAGCATTTATACTAGGCAGACCTTCTTTCACAGAATGTGGTCAACCTGTGATAATGGCACAGACATGTCACAGGAGATACTGGAGTGCAAGTATCCCTGTGGATTGTGCTAGGACAGGAACTAGCAAATAGTGCTGAATACAGGGAAAATTCAGCCTCCTGGCTTACACTAGTAGGAGATTAAGCAAAGTAGTAATTTTGAGATGTACAGGTTTGTTCTACTTTCCTTTACAGCTTAGCTGTGTATGTTCTTTAAAAAAAGTTATTAATAGTTGAACTAGGTAGTGGTAGTAAATGCAATTAAAAGCAACACAATAATTTTATCAATTTTCTCAATTGTTTTGAAGAAAAGCAAAGTATAACGTGGCAGGAAGAGTGCATGAAAAAGTCTGTATGGACTTTCTGTCTTGAAAAAACTGCCAACTTTTTTTTTTTTTTCTTATTCCCTGGTGAGCATGATGAGGCAAGGGGCAGCTGCAGTTGTGTTGCCTGTAATTGAGGATGACTGTACTGTAGTGCTGTGGACAAATCAAAGTTGTAAGTTGCAGTTGACTGTGTTGCAGGTGGTAAGCATCTCTTTAACTGATGATTATCAGTGTCAGTGGATGTTTGAGCAAAGACAGCAATGTTGCCACTTTTCTTTCACCTCACTAGCTTTTTTTTGCCTAGGGATATGCTTTTTCTGTTGATCAGTGTTTAAGATTTCCTTCAGCAGTACCATCTAATTTAACTTGGGTGATTGCAGCCAATAAACACTCCTGGCAGGCAGTGGAAATTGTTTGCATCTGTCTCAGGCTTGTGTTTGTGAACAAAGTTTTATAAAAAATCACATAAAATGGAAGTGGAGCAAGTTTCCAGTTAGTTTTCCATTTGAGTACTTTGCACACTTAAGTCTTCCAGTTTTGCCTGTGTTTACTAATTGAGAACTCAGAGCGAGTGAATATGAGTGTTGTGCTAGGAAGTAGCTAAGGGCCGTAGGAAGCTGTGATACTTTATTTCCAGTTTTCTCCAACTTCTAATGTGTGTGTTGAATCTCGTAATTTTTTGCTTTATTTTTCAATCTGTTGTGACACCAGAAAGAAATCTGTCTATCCTGCCTTCTGTGAAATGAGATTGTGCATAGAGGTTGATTCTCCTGCATTTTGACTTCCACTCTTGTTGGTGGGATTTGTAAATACTTGGAATGAAAAGTTTGGAGCGATGTTTTAAGTGGCAAGTAATATCCATTGACATGAACACTGCCTGGCCATGTACCTGTAGCACTGTAAACTATGTTTTAGGCTAAAATACTCCTGTTTTTAGAGGCTGCATTTTAGACATGTGCAATTGAAAGCTGATTTTCTTAACATTCTTTATATAAAGAAAATAACTGTGGCTTCTATGGAATATGCTGTCTTTTTAAATGAATGCTTTCAACAGAGGAAGTTATAGGAAGAGTTTTAAAGGACCAGAAATATTTTTAATTCTGGTATTTGAGAAATCTCTTACTTTTTGGTGTGTTTAGGCTGTAATATTTATACAATATTGTTACATTACCGAATTATGTCCTAACAAAACGAGTTCAGCCGTAAGTCAACTTTGTGTCTACCTCTAATAACCCTTTTTTCCAAGTATATTTGTAGATGATATGGCTCACCCTGAGCAGCATATCAGCTGTGAATTGCTGGATTAATTTCTGGAAAACAGTCCTGAAAAAGAGTGGCTTAATGTGCTAATAGAAAGGAAAGCTACTAACCCAGACCCCCCCCAAATGTTAGTAATTGCATTAATATGTTTTTTAATTGGCATTCAGAAAGAGGTGAACCACAGACACTTTTTTGGTAATATTCACAATTGACTCTGTGGAACTCATTGCATCAACCTGGAGGATGAATCACAAATTGGTGCTGGCAGGATTTGAGCCCATTGCTCAGGGGGAAGGGAAAATCTCAAGCTATGTTCTTATACTGGCAAACCACAATCTGGAGCAAACTGGAAGGGCCCATCTGGCCTGTAGGTACTTTTATATTTTTTCTTTCTTTAAATTCACATCTCCTTTTGTAGAAGATAGCTATCCAATTATTCATGATTATCTAGTACCCTGTGCCCAGTATGCTTCTGTACCCTGAAGATTGTCTATCATCCTGAGTCTGTGGTAGGCTCTAGGCAAGGCTCATAGGAATAATAACAATTTTTAAAATACCTTGTAGCTATTTCATAATATATAGGGGACAGTTTAATTTTGGACATTTTTATAAGAATATATGATTTAAATAAAAATGCAGATTCATTTGAGTCATCTTTGTGTGCTCATGGGTATTCATGTGTGAAACAAGAAAGTTAGGTATAAACCCACTAAGAGGTAATGTGTAGTCCTTTGGATCACAGAAAACACATGCTGTTTTTAAGTATATATATATATATATATGCTGAGTTTAAAAATGA
Source organism: Aegithalos caudatus (assembly GCA_013389925.1). Lineage (NCBI taxonomy): Eukaryota > Metazoa > Chordata > Aves > Passeriformes > Aegithalidae > Aegithalos > Aegithalos caudatus. Next base: position 160,137 of record WEIU01023518.1, read on the forward strand.
TTTGGCTGCATCTCTTAGATAGATTGACTACTGTCAATGAATAAAAACAAACTCTTAGAGAAACAAAATTAAAAAGTATATTGTGTATATGTGAAGGCAAATGATCTTGATGGTGCTGTGTGGATTGTGATATGGATTTAGATACTTGAGCTGTGAGCATTGCTCTGGAGTACCTGTGATGAGCAGCACATGCCTGTTCCTCCGCAAAGCAGAAGATATCTTGACAATGAGATGGTTACTTTTGAGGGAAAAGTGGCACAGTCATGTCCTATCAAGAAGTGCAGTGCCTGAGTAGTTGTAGAGAGGGTGGTTGAAGAAATACATGCACTTCTTTATCACTCTTTGCTTTTAATGTACCCTTGTGCTACACAGCCCAGAGGCTGATGTGGGTCTGACACACAGTAGAACTGCACCTCAGTCTTGTTTGCATGCTTGGGCTCTTGTTCTTTCTGCTGTGCTTCTCTGGGCACCTTGAACAGCCACCTGCTGAAAAACTGGCTCATGTTCCCCAGAGGGTGACCTCTTAGCAGCCTGTCAGTGCTCCAGCATTTGCCTTACTGCAAAGTGTGAGAGTTCCAGCCCGTGCCAAGTGTGGAACAGGTTGCTAACTCATTGTTGCAGCTGTGCAAGCAAACAAAGATTCAGAGTAAAAATATGAACGTGCTTCAGCTGTTTACTGAGGTGGGAGAGGACCAAGGCATAACCTTGTAGGAAGCTTAGCTAAAAAGAAATGTTGGAATATCTATAAAATAAAAGGTGCTTTTTTTAGGAAATAGGGCATTTCCCTACTTTTTGTAGGCAATTCTTCTTTCTCTAAACATTTAAATGGTTTTGCCAGGTAGTAGATAAACACAAGGCTCTTGCCCCCCCTCCTCTACCCTTATGTCCCTGTGTCCCAAAAATATAGCTGTCTATCCATGAATCTCAGTTGTCTGTCTTTGTTCAGTGATCTGAATATTGAACCTAATAGTGAAAATCCTGTAAAAGCATTACAGCATGCTCATGACCTTGTAGTGATGTATCCTGCCCATCCCTTGCTAAGGGTAAGTCATAGCTCAGATTACCCAAATCAATTTGAACGGGAAGATTTTCACAAGGCTTATTTTGTGTTTTGCGTTTGTTTGTGGATTTTTTTTTTAACTAAAATTATGGGACGTTCTGATGAATGTTGTCATATCTTGGAAGTAATTTCCTTGTAGCCAGAAACCTTTTCATGCAAAGCAGATTGCTCTGTAGTGCTTCACTGAGTATTCATGAGTGAATACAGGAGACACGTTAGTGTTCCATTATGAATGTCAGAGTGTGGTGTGAAGTTTTTTACCCCATCTGTTAGAATAAAAACAGACGTGTGATTTTTGATATGGAAGATGCTTTTAATCTTTCCTCCGACTTTATAGTTAAAAAAGCCCTTTCTCAAATTTGAGCAAAAGTAAAAAGAATGTGTTAGAATGTTTGAATGAAAAAAATGACGAGAGGATGAACACAGGTGTGGATATAGCAATATCAATTGGACTTGCTCCCTTAAAGACAGAAGTCCATGTTAATTTATTAATTGGAAACGCAAATTTATTTTCCAGTTTAGGTATGGCTCAGAGACACTGGGACTAGAACTTTCAAAATAAGGGCTTAAAATGTATACTTAATGAATTGCAGATGATTTTATATTTTCATTAATTGACGTACGAGAGTTGCAAAGACAGTTTAAACTGTGCTTGGAAATGATTGCTCCTAATAGCTGAAGTCTGTTGTTGGATATTGTAATTCAGTTGTCTGAGAAAAACTTAGTAGCTTTAAAAACTTCACATTAGAAATTAATTTGAAAATTTAATATATTATTGCAGGCATATTGCTCATATATAAAAATAGAATTTATTACCTATGCTCAATCAGTATGAAAATATATTTAAAATAATGTATTATAGTAGGCATCATTGTGAACTCCTCAGTGTCATGTTGATGGCTATACAACATATTGTGACAGTTCAGAATTAAACCCATAGTGAATTGTGCAGCCAGCTGCAACAAATAAACATGTTTTACTGCATACTGGCATATTATATTTACAGCACAGCAGACTGCCTGTCATCAGAGAAGCTTGAATGAAAAGTTTTTGGTGAAATGATATTTCTGCTAATGTGAGAATTATCTTAGCAGTTTTATTTGTCATAAACTTATGTTCTATTTCATCTGATTGCTTGATACAGATTTTAACTGTATTTTGCATGTAAGTTAGCTACAAAGCTGTGGCTGAAGTGGGGACTGCCAGTTTTTTGGGGCCACTGTTTTACCATCCTTCAGATGAACCAACAATAGCTGTAATCAGGACCTTGCTCCTGCCCATGACTTCTTGCAAATCACTAGGCAGTGAATTGCAGTGATGTGCCTGCTGGTACTTGCTGGTGGGTCACCAAGGTTCTTGGGGGAGGCCATTATTGTTTCTGCTTACTGAGTGCCTGGACTCAGTTGTCCTGCTGGTGTTGATGGACTTCCAGTGCTGCTGGCTGAAGATCTGCATGTGCTGTAGGTGGTGTGAAGTGGTGGCTTCCTGGGGCTTTCTTGGTGCCGTCTGGCACTTGAGGATGTTTAGTGCTTTTACAGGGCAGCACGTCTGCACACTGAGTCAGCAGGAGGCTGTGGAGGCCAGCCGTGTGTTGTGTTCTTGCTGTGATTTCCTTGTGGCTATGGAGCAGGTGAGCAAGTGGATTGATGGATGGAAGCTAGTACTTGATAATCCTTTGTCACTAAAATAAACATCAGTCATTATGCAGGACAGTCTGGTGTTGCAAACACATCTTTCATCCATCAAGGTGTTGCTGCCCTGAGGCTCATTTCTGATCAGAGGGGATGTGACCTTTTCACCATCATTTCCTTCTGTTAGTGAAGAGCTACCAAGCACTTGCTGGCTTATGTGCTGGAAAATACACCTTTCGTAATCAACTTATTGCAGAATTGCTATTTTGAGTTACCAGTTTGCTCTTTCACAGGGCTCTTTTCTTCAAGAGGAGTCTCTTGAGTATTTGCCTTCACTTTCCTGACCCATCCCTTTCTGCCACCCCAGCTGATGCTGTTAGTGACTTTCATGCCTGTGAATGAAGTGTGTCAGCACTCTGGCTTTCAGGTCATTCAGAGTAATAATTTACTTTGGACTTTCTTGAAAATATGGTGCCCAAATGTGTCTCACTAGGAATTCAATTGGCAGGAGAGTGTTGCACAGGTAATCTGTGCGTAACATCTGTGTAGCAGCAAGGCAAGGTAATGTGCTTGCACTGTTTTTAGTCATGCTAACCTAGTTCTTGTGTGTTTTAAGAGAAGCAGAAGTCAGTAACCCCTGAAGTTAATGGGGGTGAGATGATGCCAAGCACAGGGTAGGTGTGTGGCTGAGTGGTAGCCTGGCTTTGTAGGTGGAACGTTCTTGCATGTAATTTGCGTCAGCAAGGAACAGTAGTAATTGTTAGTTATTGATACGAAATGAGGATTGCCAGGGGGAATCTAAATGGCTGAAATCTTTCGGAAGGATGACAGAGGCTTTCGTAGAGAGTTTGTTCTTATGAACTGAAATGGTGTTCACGTAGTTACATTACTGGTGCAAAGGTTATGTTTCTTAGGTTAAAGGAAGCAGACCTTTTCTTCCAGTTGCTGTTCATAAATTTATTTATTTATTTAGAGGGAATCATGTGCTCTGATGTGATCATTAAGCATCTCTGTAGAAGCCACACAGCCATGTGTTGGCCACCACGTGGTGATGTATCTGCCTAGATTTTCCATGGATTTTATGTGGGCAAAAGTACATATCTAGGTAAAGACTCAATTTAGGCAGACAGAACAGTAGTGAAAGTTCTTGTCCTTCCTGATTTGCTTTTGCATGCAAGTCTTTTTCTTCTAGCAAACTGAATGATTCTCTTAGTGACAGGACTCTGCTCAGTACTTTTGGTCTCCAGGAAGTCCTTTCTGTCCCCTGTGCCTTTTACCTGGTTGCAACAGGGATCTCCCTGTTGTCTGTGAGTAACCTGCATGCTTCAGTATGCTGCCAAATCTTATCTCTGCTGAAAGAGCAATTTAGCAATTTTGCCTTCCTCGAAATCCACCACTTCTCACTGCTGTGTACAACGTGTTGCTGCATGCTGACAGCTGAAAGAAAATTTGTGCAGCCTGAGAGTGCCTAATGGACAGCAAGGAGTAGGCAGTCCACCAGTGTGGTATATGAGGAAAAATATTACTCAGAATGCAATCATTTCTCTGGTACTGTTTTTGTAGCAGGACCATCTGGCTCTTACTAGAAGTTACTGAGTAGTGTTTTGATGGCCTTCTCACTTCTGAACACCACTGTTGTAAAATGAAGTAACCAAATTCAGCTATATCTTAAATATTTTACCTCAGAGTGGATGTGTGAGCTAATGCTTTTCTGTGTGTATCAACAGGCCTTTCAGGGAGATGTGGAGGATTAAAAGTGCTTTCTCTTGCCTTTTGACAACAAGAAAGTAGGCTGGCTGCTTGTAGTCTGCTTTACCTCTCTACTGTTTTTAACTGCTTGCGTGTGGTATGTTTGCCTGATGCTTTCTTAGGAGATAGGTGGGAGGAGTTTGTTTAGGAGGAGATTCCAGTCATCTTGTTTTCCTTTTTCCTGCGGCTTCCTGCAAATAAGACAATAGAAAATGTTCTTTACTGTTACCGTTTCACCAGCTAAAACAGAGCTGTAAAGAACATGAGTGAATACAGGAGACACGTAGCATGCACTGGCTTCCAGGAGTATGCCTGCAGCATGCCAAACACCCAGCTCCTTCTGGCAGCACTCAGAACCGGGGCAATGCCTGTACTTTGTGCATCAGATCTGAAAAGCAGGAAGAACCTCTGAGGTAGCTACTGGGACTTCTGTGAAATTATAAAGTAGTCTGCTGTGGGCATGTTGCAGGCTAAGGAGCCAGTAAGGACACAGAGTGACTTTTCCTGTTAGGTTTGAAGCACTTAACTTATTCTTCAAAACAACTTAAGGGAAATATGAGGGCATTTGAGAAGCTAGATGTTGAGGACAGGGGAGATTAGCACTTCTTACTGATTTAAGAAACTGTGAGTATAATGCTGATGTGTCCTGTCATACCCCTATGCAGTTCATGAAACGAGTAGTATTCAGGAGAGTCAGCATGCTTAGGACTCCCTCCTTCAGCTAGACAGTGGTGCTTCTGAGCTCCTGTGTCTTCTGTGCCTCAGGCCTAGATGCCCCCATGAAACTGAGTGAGGAGTGCCTTGTCCTCTCGCAGTACCTCTGCTACAGCAGCTGCACCGCTGGTGCTGTCACAGTGGGGCAGGTTCTCAGTGGGTTGTTCGTCTTTGGCTTCTCAAGGAAGTCAGAGGGCAGAGCTTCTCCTGGTAAGTTCCAGGTGTGCTGAAGTGTACAATGGCATCAGGTGACAGAAATCCTTGTCTGCTGAGGTGGTGGCAATTCTAGGTGGGCTCAGTCTTGGGGATTTACTTGCTGTGGGAGCAGTCCTGGTGAAAGTGTAGTGGCTTTATGCCTCTGAAGTGCCTGACCTGTTGGGTACCCAAATGCTTTATGTGGTTTATAATTGAAATGAAGTTAGTTTTATTTTCATTTTATGGTTCAGGACACTGAGACATAGTGTTTGTGGTGTGATTCTCTCTGAATGAGCAAGAAAATCAGATTATTCTAAATTTAACGCAAAGATAAATCTTTTCTCTTGAGTGTCAGTGTATCAGGATTGTTGTATCAGATTTTTCTTCAGGAGCTGTGTACTTGAGCATGGCTTCATGGTTTCATGCAGACTCATGTGTATCACTTGTGAGCCTTGAAGAATCACTGATTTTAGCAGTGTAAGCCCTCCCTGTTGCTTCTATGGTATGTTGTGCAGTGGTGGAATAAGAGCCAGCAGTAGCATCACTAGGTGGAAAAGAAGATTATTGTCACTGGCAACCTAATACTTGGGCAACATATCAATTCTAAACATATAGAAATACAGTTTTGGGGACGGTGTATTATTCAACTAAATGAGCGCATGAAAGATGCTAGTGATGATTGATCCTCTACTTAAATTATGAATGATCTTGCAATTTTCATTTAACACATGATAAATAACTTAATGTTTTCTTTTTAGTTGCAACCCATCAGCATATTAGGTGTTTCTGCTTGGCTGAGAGACTACCTGAATAATGTTCTCACCTTAACTGCAGAAACAAGGTAAAGCTTTAGTTAAACTTCTAATCTGTGTGGGTTACTGTTTGGGGTAGATGTTGTTCATTCTGCGTGGTCAGCTTCTTAATTAGGATTTTTAGAATTGAGAATCTTTCAGTTAAACTAATAATTGTTTTATTGGAAGGTGCATTTTTTTGCCAGAGTTTTGGGCATCAGTTGAAATTAGGAAAAGGGGAAAGATAGGGTTTCAGTCCTGTGCCTTTCTCTTCTGGCAGGGATCAACTTTTGGCATGTTGACAACATCTAATCATATTATATTACTATTTAGTTTTGAATACTTAATCCAGTCCAGATATTTAGAAATTCTATTAATTTTATTACAGCAGTGCTTGTGAGCCCTGGTGATAAAACAGGGCCTCATTGTGCTGCGTACTGTGCAACTGCAGGGCAGGAAGATTACCTTTGCTCCAGAGAGGTTTTATACAATGCAACTTTTGGTACCTGAATGCAGCATTTGACTTTAAAACCATGTTGAAGAGATTTTTGTGTAAGATGCTGGAAAGAATGCATCTGCTAATCAGCCGTTTTCTTCTTAATGGCTGTATTTTTTTCTTTTGTATAATTTGTTTTCTGATTGTGCTTTTTTTGATTGTTGTTCTGATTGGTTTTTAGGGTGGAGGAAGCTGTCATTTTGACTTACTTTCCTGTGGTCCACCCGGTTATGATTGCAGTCTGCTGTTTCCTCATCATAGTTGGAATGCTGGGTTACTGTGGAACGGTGAAAAGAAATCTGTTGCTTCTTGTCTGGGTATGTTTCATAACTTCTGTTTTGTTTCAGGTGTGTTAGAAAAGGTTTTAATCCACAGGCACTAGTAAATACTGATTATATTTTATTACCCTGTTAAATTACAATATCAATGAGGAATTGTAATTGCAAAGCACACAGTAGGAAATAATTTATTGCTTAGAGTGCATTATGCTGTGACTAAAAGACAAGCAGTGTCTCAGTTGCAAAAATTCGCTTCATTTAGTAGAGGAGGTGCTGAAGGGAAAAAAAACTCTTTAGTACTAATAATTATAGGGGCGTGTGAGTCTACATACTCTGAAATAAACTCCTCTGCTACTGTTTTGACTCCTAGCTATTCAATTTCTATCCAACCTAAACTTTGCTTTATTCCATTGTTGACTCTGTGTATAAAGTAACAGCACTTGTAGCTGACAAAAGTTAATTCTGAATATGTTCAGAAGCTTTGTCTTCTCTTACATGGATGTGGAATTTTGCAGTTGCATTTGGTTGTGAGCAAGTTTAAAAATAAATTTGAAGTACCCATCTTTTTCCTTCATTTGGAGAGTCTATGACTGAGCTGACAGCAGGTGAAATGTAGTAATCTGTCCTGCACAAGGCTTTGTGTACAGTTTAACTGTGATGTGTCTTTGATTGTCAAGGGAGCCAGACACCATGTTCTTCATCTGGAAGTCAGTGAATTTGAGGACAGTTAAAGAAACAGTTAACCAAAAAAAAAAAGAAAAACAACAAAAAATGCCGCTCCATCAGGAGCCCATCAAGTTCACATAAATTTTAAAGGTTTAAAGCTAAAATTTTTAGACTGCTGGCAGTACTGAAATCCAAGAGTGCCGTGTACTGTACGCTTCTTAAAATAGCATAAAAAAGAGCATTAAAACAGTACAGCATTAAAAGAGTTATAGCTTATTGCATAATTGGAATCTGTTTTTTAACATGAGGAGAAGCAGGATTCCAAGCACTTGTAAGTCCAAGAGAGCAGAAACAATGGATGTGAAATGGGTGGATCAGACTTGACTACTGTAATTGCAGTAGGAGAAAGTGGACAGATAGAATCCTTCAGCTCTTGAGAATATCCAGGGTCCTATACAAGTAGAGTTGGGCTCCTGCTATTTTTTCACTGCACTCACAGAGTGCATTCAGTTGAATTTTTCTTGTGGATGTGTGCAGGCTAAAGTATATGACACCTCATGGATTTTGCACAAAACGGCTGTAAAACACTGTGAGAAATTGACTGAGATTTATGGAACCTTTGCTTTTCTCTAATAGAAACATTTTAATTGCAGAATAAACAGTTGAGAAACTGTACTGGGGTTTTATATTGAAATGTCCTTTTTTTTTTTTGAGGGTTGGAAAAAGCTTTATTTGATATGAATTTCTGCAACAGAAGTGTTCCTCAGTTGCAAGAGGGCAGTGCTGTTTCTCCTTTTGGATATTTTGTTCAACTTCTATGCAATGTGAAGATTATTCTTTCAAAACTATATTGTTGGGGAAAACTCTCACTTAAATCGGAACATGTTAAAGTAACAGAATGGTCATGCATTTTTTATTTCTAGATCTTAACATTGCAATGTTAAAATCAATGGAAACAAGTTCCAAGACAATTACTTATTTATGGGCATGTGTGTAAGAGTAATGGATTAATGTAATTTCGTACCATATAGTTATTTCTCTAGTAATCTTTCTTACGTACCTTAAAAGAGCTTTGTACATATTTATGTTTCATCTAAGTGAAAGCATTAAAATATTATAAACTTACTTAGGGGTTTTGCTAAGGGTACAAGATTACTTTCATAATGTGTTCTTTATCTTATACTGGTGGTAGTTTTTAATACTAATTAAATTAATTAAAAGGTAAAAACAACTGTATGATGTAGATCAATGCCACATAGCATCTGGGGAAAGAAGAAGTTATTTTTGGTATAAGCTTTGAAAAAACCCACCTCACTATTTCAAGAGATAATTAAGTTAAAACTAGTCTTGGCCTTCAGTTTATTTACACTGCAAGTGAAAGAAGAAATAATTTATAGCCTTTAGTACCATCTGGACATAAATCATTTGAAGTGTGTTTAGGCAGTCAAGTTACCCTAAATCAAAACAAGACATTTCTATCATTTTATGTTGCAATACTTCATTTTCAGGAGCTTGAGATTTGCTCTTGCTAAAAAACCTGATAAGCAAAACAAAATTATATCTTCCTAAGTATGTCATTGTCTTTGATTGATTGTTAAATGAGTGCAGTTATGTTGTACCATACAGAAGTAGAGAGACATAAGTCAATGCTTCATTCATCAGACTAATCAGAAAACTAATGGATCAACAAAATGAGCTTTTGTTCAACCAGATGAACTAAAAGAAAAGAACCTTCATGTAAAACATTAACAACCTCTTCAATTGTGCTTTTAGTTTTCTTTTTGAAGTACATGAAAGCCATAATGATGCATGCACAGATATTTGGAGACAAGTCTTGATGTTCCTGGCAGCATGCTCATAGTGCTAATGTTGATTGAAATGGATTTTTGGAAAATGTAATAAAGTGTGAAGACAATAAAATAGTGTTCAGTTTTAATACATTTGAATACGTAATCATTTTAATTTGTTTTTAGAATTTTGTCTTGCAGTTATGTTCTTGAAACCTTTCTGTCTTCACATGGGGGCATAAGTATACATCAAACTCATGTTTACTCAGCTTAATAGTAAAAAAATGTAAAACCTCAGCCTTCTGAGGTGCATGCTCTGGACTTTTTCTAGAACCAGCATTTTAAAGCTCTGATCATTTCATTTGAATTACTGGAGAAATATATCCTGAAAAGTAGTTGGTCTGAAGAGTCCATGTGTACCTTGAGTTTCTGTAATACATTTTTTATGTGATTGACCAACATCCTCATGTAGAAGTAGCTGTGTTGCCAGCCTAAAGCAGAAGATCTGAGCTCTTCCAAGTCACTGACTTGGATGCATGAAAAGTGCAAGGATGTCAAAGTAGAGTCCTGGTTTTATGTTGGTTGGTACAGTTCTTTCAACAAGATTGGTTCTGGGTTTGGAAAAAAAACCAAAACTTTGCCTCTCTTCTTCTGAGGTTCTGTTTTGGATTGTTTTCAAAGTTTGTTGTGCACATTGCCTAACTGAAAAAATCCCAAACCCTTACAAAGTGCATAATTCTTTAGGAATAGTAACCCTAAGGATGTATGGTGGGTTTAGTTTCTTTTGTTTGTTTTTGTTTGTTTGCTTTTTATTTGGTTGTTGTTGAGGTTTTTTGTTTGCTTTGTGGTTTGTTGGTTTGTTTGTTTGTTTGTGGTGGTTTGTTTTTGTTTTTTTTT
>WEIU01023518.1:170412-182911 GCA_013389925.1 Aegithalos caudatus
TTTTTGAGTTCTTGTTTTATTAAAATAACAAAAATAAGCTCTGTTGCTTGACAAGAAGAGCTTTATGAAAATCCTACTGGAAAATACTTCCTGGCTGAAATTTTCATTGCAAGTTCTTGTATTTTTAACCATGACTTTTCTATAACTGCAGCATTCAGACAACGCAGGATTCAAATTTGTGTGTGTATATTTTCAAAAAAAAGGAAAACTGTTAGAAATATTTGATGGTCAATAGGTCAAATCCTGATTTTTATCATGTAGTTGACAGAGTAATAAATATTCCTCAGAACTAAACATTGTTGGACCCTGTTGGTACATGGTTAAACAGCTTATTAATTCGGTTATGGTGGAGCCTGGTTATAAATTGGACCCTGGTAGACTAAGATATGTATTGAGTTGAAACACAACCAGACAAACCATCATTACACTAGTGATTTCTGTGAAGTCTATCTAAGGAATGCTGAAATACTCTTCACTGTATCACTACTTTGTGGCAAATTCTTCTATACACATACACCCATTTCAGTCCATGTGGATGTGGAGGTGATAAGGGTGGTTGAATTTAGACCTCTGCTATGCTTTTATGAAGTTTGAACCGCTTTTGCTTTCTTCCTAGAAGGCATTCTTACTCTATGTGATGATTTGCATCACAGCATCAGCTATTCTGTAGTACCTATGACTACAGTTGGCAGGAATTAATATGAGACTTTGATAACAGATTTTGTTGTCTGTTTTTTTCCCCTTTTTGTGGCAGCATGTGTTTCTGCAGTAATATATTGTATAGCTTATTTGCTCTGTAGTTATAGAGGATATTTGGTCTTATTCACGTAGACTCTTAGCACAGTTACAGCTGCTCCAATACCCTTTACTAACATTTGGCACTGGAATTGTTATTTACCAACCAGAAGTATTTCTAAATTATTCAGATACCAAGCACTGAAGAGAAGAAATAACTAACAAACAAACTTGGTGTAAAACCATGAAGTTTACTATTAAGCTGGACAGACTGAGTTTGTATTTTGTGGCTTTTATCAACAGCCCATTTACAAATGTGGGCTGAGTGGGAGGAAGACAGAGATTCACAAGACAGGTTGGCCTACCTTGTCTGAAAGACTGGTTTAAATGAGTTTATAATACTGTAGTTAAGATTTGATGAGAAGCCAGTACTCTACTAAACCTCAGTTTCAGATAGCCAGTCAGTAACTGAGGGGCTGCACGTTTAGCTTGCATTCTGAAGTGCTGCTTATTTGATGTTCCACTGGTAAGAGAAAATACACTTCAAGTTCACCAAATTTTATGGTACCCCAGTAGTTTCAAATATGAGCAACTTTCTCAAAACACTGAGTACTCTTGTTCTTTATATATTTCTAACTTTGAATTCAAAGGTAAACCGCTGGAGATAATGCCTGTACTAATTACTATACATCTTTTTGCCTTGAAATGGAAAGCAAGTGTTTTCCCTGTTTAGATGAGAGTTTTTAAGGTTCAGACAGGTTCAGTTTTGGGATGGATTTTGGTGGTGCTACACCACACACTGTGTGTCACCACAGAGAGCTAAGCCAGGCTTTGCAGGAAAGTGTGCCCTCCTGTAGGGCTCCCATCTCTGTCGAGTACATTGGTCCTAGGGTTCAATGCCAGCCTGTCTGCCTGTGTAAGCATGGTGTCTTTTGTTGACCTTGTCTTCCCTGACATAAATAAATCCTTGCTGTGTATGTCCTTAAAAATCTTTTTCAAAGGCAAGTGTTTTGTAGCAGTGCCAAATTTCCTTAAGTGGGAGAGGGAGCCTACGGAGGCGACATGAGTTGCTTGGCCACGTGGGATATTGGGAGTTGTGTAGCCATGAAGATGCTGCCTGCAGAACACAGCAAACAAGAGCAGCTGTGTATTTGATCAGCATGGGGAGAGCATGACAGGAATTGAACTGGGGGGAATGTCCAGGTCTTCTTGCAAGTACTTGACTTAAATCCAAATGTTTGCTGTGATCATGGTGGTGATCTGCTGCTTTCATCCAGGCACTGAGCAGCTGCCTTGAATGCTCAGCAGTGCTGCAGAGGCAATGCAGCACTATCTGGTGCTGTTATCCAGCAGCACCAAGTAAAAAGAACTGTCTGGCCTTTTGAGGGCAGTTCAGGGAAATTCCTTTGACTTAGGACAGCAACGTTGGATAGTGCCATTAGGAGGCCATAAATTTTAATTCTTTTCTGTATATTTCTTCAATAGTGAAGAGGCATTTGCTCATGCTTTAGGAAAGAGGCACAGTGCTGAAAGGTAGATATCTATTGACAGTAGTCATTTTATGGTTCCAGTATTTTCTGCATGACACATGCTGCCTGGACTCCTGTGCCATGCTTTTTACTGCGTGCTGTAGTTTTAGGCCCATCTGATGGGAGGTGACTACTTTGTTCTTGGGGACTTATATCCTGAATGTTCATTTCATTGGGTTTGGTCCCTGTCTTTGGTCCTGTGATCCTTTTGGAGCAAGCCTTGGGGCTCTTTTCTTCATTGATCCTGTTTTCCCTTATTCCACTTGTTACACTTAATACTGCTTCTTCTCTCCAAGTTCTTTAAAGTCATTGATAGTCAGGGCAGTAGAAGAGAATGAAACAATACCAAAACTGAAAGGGGCTCTGGAATAATGGTCCCAGGTCAAAAGAGGAGGGAAGACAGTAATAAAAGGGTTGGTGAAGTGATGGATGTGGGTACTACAAAACTATAGAAAAGACAGGTACTGCTATGATGGTAGGTTCAAGGCACTGGGGTTGTTGAAAGGTAGATAGTGGTGAGTGATTCCAGGATGGGAATGAGGGCTGCTGCATCGTGCCTGAGAAAAGATGGGGAGTTGCTGAGATAGTATATGGTCTTGCTGCCATAGTGTGGTTTTGTTTTTTTTTTTCTCTGTCCTTTCCAGCTCTTCTTTTCTCATTGCTTGTTTGCCCAGGCTTTTTTTCTCTTTTGAAATGAACAGGAAATGGGAGAAGTTCCTAAGAGCAAGGAAAAAGTATATGAATCCACAAAGCCTAGCCAAATCTCTGTCTTGTCTGAGACACAGCCCAGTCTCACTGGTGGAGTATGCCTTGCTGCTTTTTATTGTTCAACTGCATCTTTTTACCACAAACTGAGTATGGAATGCATGTCCTGTTGGGTAAATTAATCTTGTTGAACTTTTTGCCTGTTTTACCTGTTTACCACAAAGGCACTTTTCTGTGTCTCCAGGGGCTGCAGTGTAGGTTTTAGATCATAAGAGCATTTCTTCACTCAAAATGTTGACTGAAGTGTCTTGGGTCATGCTGAAGCAGAGTCAATTTTGTATCAGCACCAAATTGATCTATTTTACAAGGAATGAGGGTTTTCTTGACTAAGGAAACATTTTTATAGTGTATAATTTCCTTGGTAGAAAATAAAGAGCAGGTAGATGAAGGAAGCTGTGTTTTGAAAAATCTGTGCAGAATAGGAAACTTTATATTGTGATATAAATCTTATGAAATAGGGCAAGAAAAAGGGGAAAGGGAATATGAAAGGGAATAATGGTCTAATGTCTGTCTTCACGTATGTCCTGTTTAGTACTTTAGCATGACCTTGCAATAACCCTTGTTTTGGGAAGTTCACTGACTTGAGGTAATTGAACCCTTAGCAGATAAATCCTAGTAATTTTTTGAGGTGTGTATTTGCATATTTCCAAAGTAATACCAGTTTACATATATAAGCAAAGATAACCATTAAAGTAAAAATTTACAACCGGTGAAGAATATCCCACAGAAGAATCAAGGCTGTGAACAAAAATCTAGCCATACATAAATAATTTTATTTAGTTTTTAATAAAACCCAAATGGCTTAATAAAAACAACTTGGATACATAGCTGTAAAAACTAGAATGTTCATTACTATAAAAATAATTTTAAAATTACTTATAAAGTTTTACAAAAAAGGAGGTAGGCTTTGCAAAGACTTTAAGACATTTTGATAAAATTTTGTGTTCTGGGAAACCAAATCTAAGATAATAGAGATACTTGATCAGTTTTGTGTGAAATGTATTTATTTTGAAGAACTGGATGACATTCCATAGCTTATGCTGCAAGTTGGTTTCAGCTCATTTCTCTGTTGACTTTTGGCTGCATCTCTCACAAATTTCTGTGTTGTCAAGCAAATAAAATTTTAAATCAAGATGACTAATGGACTGTTAATTCCTACAGGTCAGGGCTGAGGGTGCAGGGGAGGGAGGCAGGGGAAAATCTGCTGAAGTGGATAAACAGGATGTCAGTTTTCCATGCAGCTTGTCTGCCTCCATTTAATGAATGCTTGCTCCATTTTTTTAAAAAGATAGCTGGATTAATTATTAAAATAACCTTGTTAGCTTCTACACTGACAAAAATAATGGGAACCAAGCTTCTTAGTTGTTGAAGGAGGAAGGACTTGGTACGTTTTACACAGAACAGTTCTGGTTCCTGTTGGTGATCCAGTGCTGATGGTCATCTGAGGTTTCCCAGGGGACACAGAGATGTTTGGATGGCTTGCATCTCAGAAGATCAAGGCTGATGCTCTCAGGCTGTTAGCCATCTGTAAATGCTGTGCATAACTCTGAAAATCTGCTGGCATTTGCTTTACATACCATATACTCTGGTCTTTTAGAGGTTACGGTAAGGTTTCATTCTGCAGCTGCCCTCTTGGAATTTCCTTCAGACCCCACCCTTTCCAGAGCTTTTTTCACCTCCAATGCCACTTGGAACATGTTGCTCAAGAAGGCAGTGTGAGACAGCAAGTCTGAAGAGAATAGAGTTGTTGATCAGCTGCTCTTTGCTCTGGCATAAGGCCTTTGTTTTTTCTTGAGTTTGAGGTGGGGAAAAAGGGTTTTATATCTTTTGGGGGAAAAGTGTTTGGGATGAGGGTAGTAAAGCTTGAAAAACAAGATGTTTATGAAATAAAATACAGGTAATGTGAATGATGATTCCTTAATAAATACACCTTTAAAGAAAGGTGCGTTTGCTCAGAAAATGAAGGATTTCTACAGTCTTGGTGATGAAGTTCTCGGAAAGCTCCCCATGCTCTCTCTTTTCTGCACTATATTGCAACTTATTGCTCCAGTAGTTAACCCCTGCCTGCCACTGCTGTTTGCTTTCATGTACAGAATGCACTCTTGCTTTCTCATTGTCTGGAAGTGGGCTTAAGAAGTCAGTATTTTGACTGTGTTGTGTGATGGGATCTATTTGTTCTCTAGGGATTAAGTAGATGGTGAAGTCTCCTCAGGTTGGGAGTAGTTAACTAGGAAGCTGTCAGAACAGAAGAGCATGATGCAACATAAAACCAAGAAGATCTGAGTGAGGAAAAAGATAAATTAAACCATTCTTGTACCTTTCTAGTCCTGATGAAATTTGGATTTACACAGAACCCTCTCTCTGTTCAGGTTCATGACCTTTGCTTCCAAATCACACTTGCAAAATGCAAACAAAACACTCACTGGTATGAGCATTATATATATAGTAACTGCTTGCTGATAAAACATTTCATAGGTCATTGGCAACAAGTTACTGAAGCCGTCAGTGGCAGAGTGAAAAAACACATGGAAAAAACTCATCACTTCCAGAATACACACGGGTACACTCAGCTTTGTAGTACAGCAGCTCTTATCTGCCTGAGTTGCTTGGCAGAAGTGCCATAGTGACTTGGTTACTAAATACCCCAAGTCACCAATTTCTGTTACAGTTCCTGGTCTTAGCTTTGTTTCTGACTCAATGTTCACACAGGGTTCAGAAGGGCATCCTCAGGACAGTCACCCAGGTTGTGTATCCGTGCCACTGGGATCATAATGGTGGCTGAAGTAGGGCACTGGCTGTTGTCACTGCCCTGGCTGGTGCACTGAAGAAAACTGCTGTAGGGCACTAAAGTTTGAACTCAAGGTTTTTTTGGCTAAATGAAAATTGGAATACAATATTTCTGCTGTGAAAAAAATCTCTGAGAGGAATTTAAAGTCTCCATGTCCTGTGTTTTCCTGGTATTCTCTATCATCATGTTGCCATGTTAGTAACAGAAATAGATTATTTTTCTCCAGTTCTTTTCACCTATTGCCTGAAAAGCATAGACAAATTACATTTGGTTATTAATTGTAGGCATCATATGGTGTATTCAACACAAAATCTCTAGAACTACAGTAAGAGTTTTATATTACATGTGTGCAAAAGATTGTGCTTCGTGCATGACATCCTTCCCTAAGTTGCCCACAATTGTAACAAAAAAAATCCTGTACTCTGCAGGTTGGAAAGCCGTGAGGGAGAGATTTTATGTTGGGAGACACTTCATGTGTGTGTTCTTCGCTATTACTCTCTGAAGAGAATGGGAGTTGCTGGAAAAAATGCCTTTTAAGCAAATGTAAAATGCCTTAGATTCAGTAATACTGATTCTGTGCTTGCATTTGCTATTTTTGTGTTTTTATCTAAGTGATTGAGATGATCAAGAAAGAAATACATTCCTGGAATATATTTGATGGTGGTGAACATTAGGTTAGTTTGGTAGAACAAATGTAATACTAAAAAAACTTGTCATAATCTACTTGGATTAATGAATTTTGTAATAGTTTTTAGCCTTAGATGAAGAGATAGGAAGACATTTTGGGCATATTCCAGAGCATATATGGCTCCATGTATGGATCACTGGCATACATTGGCATTTATGGAGCTTGTACCCTCTTGTGGGGTGCCACTGTAGCATGCAGAAATTCTATTCAGACTAAAATTTTTGATTATATTTACACAGCCTATACAGATCTTTATAAAAATAGATTTAATTACTTTTATTTTTAATGCATGTCTGAAAATACATAACTGAAAATGTTTTTTAGTGCTTTATCAGGTTCTGATATGCAGATAACAATTTGAATTAGGATAAAACGGATTCCATACTAGTCCCTGTGTTTTGGTTTGGTAGGTGTTGATTATGTTTTGTTTTGGTTTTTGTCTTTATTTACTTGATGGTTACCTCCATTCTGTAGCTGAAATTCATCATAATGGGATTTGCATTCACTATCCCCCTGTCCTTTCTGTCTTATATATGCATTCCCTGTATATTGTGAACTTGGGGTTATTTGACTTGTCCAGCAGCAAGAGCTCTGTGGGGGCTGTTACAAGTTGCAGTAGGTGAGTGTAAGCTGGTAGCATCTCTGCACTAGTAGGTAGTATTTCAGTGACAGGATTCCATGCTGTTGTTGCATGTGGTTTCTGCTTTGGAAGTTTCAGGATCTGAATATTGGCTCTGGTCACTTTTGTGGCTGTACATGTAAAGAGTATTCCAACAGAACAGGGTCTGGTGATTACATACAGGCTGTCTTTATTATCTTTCCTCGGCCCTTCATGCCTTTTATATCTCTGAAACTGGTTTTCACAGTAATGACACTGTTTCCATTCCTACTTCTCGAATGTTTATAGTCTCTTGCACAAGAAAGGAATGAGGGCATAATTCTCCTGAGCTCCCAGGTCCTTCACCTCTCTTGCAGGAGCGATGTGCTGGAAACACAGAGTTGTTTAAGCCTCTGCAGTCTGTCAGTGCTGCAAATCCAAGTGCTTGTACAGTCTTCCAGGTATTAGATGAAATGTTCCTGTTGGAAAACTACTGCTTTACAAAGCTGCTGTCTCCCTCTCTTCTCCCTCCTTCCAGCCTGTGACCTGTGGTAGAGCAGGCTTAACAGGGAGGTTGCAGGAGACCAGCTCCTGCTGACAACATCCATTTTACAGTGAAGGGATGCTGAAGTTGAGTATCTGGGCCACAAGCATGATGTATGAAGCAGTAAATGGCTAATGCTTTATTTATTTTTAAGTTGGCAAGTATTTTTACTTTGATTTATTACTCTCTAAAGAGTATTTTCTGCCAGCATTTCAGTCATTCAGCTTCTCTCAAGGAAGCAACATTTTAGGTTTTTCACAGTTTTGCTGGATGAAATCCTTCAGTGAAACTGATGGGTTTGTAAAAGGATCAAGGCACCACTCCAATTTTCTGATTACTTTGCAGAGTCAGACTAAGGAGAGAATGATAGTGATTAGCAATTGCCTAGAAAAGGGAAATGTTAAAAGTCTGTAGGATTTGCCTTGTAAAGGGTCTCAGATTCTTAAAACAATCACCTGTGCTTTTTTTTATCATGGCTTGTAGATGTCTTTGCAAAACTGTTCACTGCCTTATGTGCCTTCCCTTTCTTAACTCCTCTCTGCCAAGAAAAGAAAAAAAGAAAGAAACAAACAGAAAATACCTCAGCAATGGTCAAGAATACTCTGAGGGAGATGTTCTGTAGAAGGCACTGTCAGGGACCTCCTTGCACAGTATGGAGTGTGAAATACGACTGTGCTCCTCAGTGAGTTACTCATCTTTATGACATGTAACCACTCAGCCCACAGGAAGAAATGTTAAGCCTCCTTCAAAACCAAGTCCCTGTTTCTGGCAAGAACCAGAAGCATGGAAATGCAGGAAGGTGCATTTAGCATTCAGACTCTTGTGGGAATTGAACTGGGGACAAGGAATAAGCATTGGAGCCAGTATAATTTCAAGATTTGGCAGATGGAAAATAGGGGTAATACATTTAAATAATAGTTAAAGGATTTTTTCCCCCCCAAATATAAGGAGTATTTGTTTTGCAAACCATTACATAGTGAGAGGTATAATGCTCCCCTTCAGTAACAGAGAGAAACAACCTCCTATGTGCGAGTTCAGTGTGCCTGCAGTCACACTCAGTTCAGAGCATGGCCTTTCATGTGTGTGAACTCACTGTTTTCTCTTTTATGTTATGGACAGAGATGGGCTTTCTCAGGACAGAAAGCTCGATTCTGCAGTGCCCTGATGTGTCTAGATGTAGCCACTCAGGAGTGATCAGTCCCTTGTAGAGCCAGAAGTGGTTTATGAGAGAGTCTGGCTAAATAGTTTTCTATCTTGGCTGTATTCAGTAATAGGAGAAAATCTTGGGTTTGGGTCTTCCGTCTCTCTTCTGTCTCCTACTACTACCACAAACACTCTTAACTTACACGCTGAGAAAAATTAGGAAGTTTGAAATTTTAAGCTTGATGAACAAATTAAATGTTACAAAAAACTGCAAATTAAGAGTTTTGCAGAGAATGCCATATGTACACCCCCAGATGTATCACTTTCACCACAATCAGTGATTTTTGTATAAGATTCAGGGTTGGCAGGCAGTCCCAGGCTTGTTATTCAGTTAGAGTATAAACCCACTGAAATTTCTTCTGACAGCTGAGAAGTGAAATGCACTTTTCATTGAAACCCTTTTCATTGTTCTCCCTCTCAAAAATGTTGGTATTAAATGTCCTAATACCCTTAAACATTTTTTATTATAATTATTAATTAAAAGAGCATGTGGCACTAAAGCATGTGGCATTATTTCCAGCTATCAAAGTGAATACTTGGAAAAGTAGATTGACATGTGTGGGTTTTTTTAAAGAACCCTTTGCATGGCTACTAGGCACTGTAGCCTAGCAAATACATTGCACAGAAGCTCATGAATTTATTTTCTAGAGAAAGCACCATTGTTCTTGGAAGGTGTGACTCATGTTTTCCTCTCTTGGACCTTTGGAGCATGAATGTTTTGGTTATTGAAGACCTGTACTGGAGCTCTGTGTGTGCCTACAGTGTTGATTTGTAAGGAAATGCAGCATGTTGTTCTGCTGTAATGACTGTAAAGATGCAATGTAACACGAGGAAGACTAGTAAAACAGAAATCTTTCTGTCAGTACCATCTTTATTGGGTAGACTTTTGCAGGGAGAGGGTGTGGGTACAGGTTTCTCCTGAAAAATAATATGAGTATTTTTACACTTCTTACATATCTCTGTGTGCATTTACATGCCTAATTCAGAGAATTAGATTTAGTGAGCAGATAGAGATTAAGGCAAGACCAGCAGCTGCCAAGGTAGCTGTGTATTACTCAATTCCAGACCAGATGAATGAAAAAGATGTTACATAGATGACTGTTAAAGCCTAACGTTTGTGGATTTATACTCTATTTTAAACAGAGTAAATACATCTTATTTACCCATTAATAGAAAAAAAATCACTTACCATAAATACATGTTTTGTGTCCTAAATAGATTACAGAATGAAATAAATTAGAAGATATTTGGCATGTATCCTATTGAGGGAATTATATATTTATTCTATTCTATTTTATGTTGTGATGGTGTTTCTTTGATTTTCAAATTAAATTAAAATGCTTGAAGATTGTAACTTTCAAGTCTTGTGTACCAAGAACAAAAAGGAAGCTAAGTCCACTGACATGGAAGAAAGCTTGAAGTCAAGAATGACTGAGAGTATACTTCTGCTTTAAATAAAAGACAAAAAGGTTATTTTTAATAGGGAACACCAGTTAAACAGCCTTAAATTCCATGTAGTGTTATCCTGCAGTTCAGAAAGGGTTTGTTGATGCTATATAGAAGATACTCCCACTCTTTTTAATTGAAGGAACCAGTTTTTCTTAAGCATCATTACCAAGGTCTGTACTTCTTAATTTACACTTATATTTCCTATTTTTAAATAGTGCAAGGGTTATACCTTCTAATAGTAAAAGATATTTCAATTAATCTCTAAATATTTGTACAGTTAGACCTGACCTCATATACCTAAATCACTTTGATAAGAATGTAGTTTTCAAGAAAGAAATATCCCGTGATCTTAGCTTTTATGAAGTTTGCTGCCTGAATCATTCATATTTTGGTTACAAAAATGTATTTCTGTTTCCATGTCTTAAATAATGTGAAATTTTTATGTTTTCAGATGTTCTTTAACTTTGAAAAAAAAAGACTTATCAGTATTAAACTTTGTAAAGTTTTTTTTCTTATTTCAAAGAAGATAAAAATAGTTAAGACCATTCTGTTTTCTGCAGTATTTTGGAAGCTTGCTTGTAATATTCTGCGTTGAACTGGCCTGTGGTGTTTGGACCTATGAGCAGGAAATAACGGTGAGTCAGAAAAAGGGGGCTGCATTTTTTCAGCAGAAGAAAACGAAGTTTTCTATTGGCTAGCTGTTTTCTAATTGCTGTAGTGTTTATCTCTGTTCATTATTCTGACAGTTAAATTTCAATTGATTGCCTTCATTTTAAACAGGCAATTCTCCTGGGAGAGCCTGTCTCTCTGGAAGGCCCTGTCTGGGTTTCTCCCTACCCCCTCTATATTTGAGAGCCAAATCCTTCACCCCCGCATTTAAGAACTTAATTTTTTGTTAAGTCTTGCTCAAGCAGGTTCTCATTGAAGTCTTTGATATTTTTGAGGGCAAATTATGAACTTCAGGCCTAAATAAGGACTTTGGGATGGGAGATGAGAGAATTTGAAGGGATTTCATCCCAAAAGTTCTTTGCGTTTTAAAGAGTGCTACATTGTAAACAGACAGCATGTTCTTTCCGTAGGGGACTTGCTGTCTGCTAAAATCTGCACACTGCCTCCACAAGCTATAAATGCCAGTTTTAAGCAAAACATGTCTTGACTATAAAACACTCTTCCATAAACTTGTGAAGAGGTTTTATCTCTGTCTAGTTTTTATAACTACACCAACCTTTAATTTTCAAGCTGAGGACTTTAACCATCATGTAAGAAAATAGGTAAGTGTTGAGCAAATTAAACTGAACTGTAACCGCTGGCTGCTGTATCCTTACATCTTTACTCAGTCTGGTACATTTTTATGAATAGAGGGGCAAATATTTTTCTCTCAACTGCCAAGATATGCCAAATATAATGGACTTTCCAACAGTAAATGACAATTACATTGCAGTAAGATGTGAGGTAGCTTTCTTGATATTTAGACAGTGCTTGGACCAAAGGAATTTCTGGCAGATTTGAAGTCTGAAGTTACATAGCAGGACATTGCATCAGAATTCATTCCCTTGGAGTACAGATTCCAGAGAGCTGTTCTAATATAATAAAGACTGTTCCTTTGCTTTAAATGTCAGCTTGAGTTGATTCATTTCAAAATTTGGAATACAGACAAGAGGTTTTCTTCTCATTATGGGCACAGCTGCCCTCCACAGGGGTTTTGCCAAGGATGACTGTTACAACTAACATCCATCGTTCCACAAAAATCTTGTCAGTGGAAACTGCTTGAAATAACATAGCCTTCATAGCACTGGAACATGCTTTTTCAGCCCCCACTGTTTAGTTAGAAAACCTGAAGTTATGGTGTGTTTTAGTCTGACCCCCAAGCTTTTGGTTATCTGCTATTCTAGTGAAACCCAAACCTGGGACAGTTTGATGAAGGCTGGCATAGCCCTGCCAAATGTTATGTCACTGGTCATGCTGTTTCCCTTCAGAAGAAAACATGGCTGTCCCTTCCGCCCTTTGCTAAAGTAAGCAGCACTGGATTCCATGTCTGCATCTTCTGCAGTGGGTTGCAGCAAACACAGTTGCTCTTTTTTTGCTTTTCTTTTTCATTCTCTCCCTATATATATATGCATTTTTTCTATTCCTCATCTCCTGAAATACTGGTTTGGGTTGGGTCTTTTTGGTGGTTGGGTGGTTTTTTTTTTTTTTTTTT
>WEIU01023518.1:182927-224247 GCA_013389925.1 Aegithalos caudatus
TTTTTTGTTCTTTTTTTTTTCTCTTTCCATCTGTTTTCTTACTATTATTCCTTTTGTCCTAACACTATTGCTCTTCATATGATGAGGTGGGTTTCTTGCTGCTGAGAACCATACGGAATATGGCAGTCTTGAGGAGAACAGTTACTTTTCAGTGGTTCTTCCATACCTGTGCAGGTCATTCCATAGAACCTACTTCCTCTTACTCGATAAAACAGTTCCCTCTTATAACCATAGAGTTGTCTTGATGTCATATTGGTTTCAGTGTAGCATTAAATCACATGAGCCCCTGGTGGGCTTCACATACCAGTTGGCATTAATGTAGGTGGGTGTGTAGTGTAGCGTGGGTGATATTGTCAGAAATGTCACTGAGGCATAACTGCCTCTGCTGATCCAATATGGGCTTTCCTTGGTATGTGGACAAGTTGCTCTAAGAGTCCTTGCATAAACAGCTTTCCTTGCAGCTCATGATAGCTCTCAGCATGTAGTGTGCCTCATGACTAATTTATTCCACCCACAAGATTGAAAAGCCAGTGTGAGTCCTTGGCTTATTTAGGCATTGATCAAGCTTTGATAGTCATTAGAAAAATAATAATGAGTAATTAGATCTCAGTGGCAGATCGAGCTTTATAGAACTTAGGTTGAAATCAAAACAGCATTTCTAGATTTTGTTTGTCTACATGTGAATATTGGTGTGTAGTCAAATGAATTAATCTCAGTCCTGTGTTATTGTGCACTACCATGTATATGAGCTGACAGGAAGATATTTAATAGTTACATCAATGTACCTGTTACCGGTACAGTTTTACCTGTTGGCATTCTTGAAGCAAATACACAGATTCTGAAATCCCTCCTTAACTCCAGCATTCAAATTGCTTTCCTACAGTGAGGTTTAGATTGTTTTGCTTTGCTTTTAATTTCATTCTCTCATTTCTTGAGGTTTTTTTTTTTTCCTGCTTTTCATTGATTTCCTAAAGAAATTGGATGTATTCTGTTGCCGATGTAACCTTGGAATGTGTTTAACTCGAATAAGTTAATAAAAAAATAGTCTAGCAAATACGAGCTTAGTTGCAGCACAATTAAATACTATCCAAAGAAAGCAGAATGCTAGCTTACAATGCAGAGGAAAGAGAAATGGATTGAGTACAAAACTAAATTAATTTGTTATAGTGACCTGCGTAAATGTTTGTGATAGAAATATTCTGTGATAATGCTTCTAAATATTTTTAGTACTCTACTGCTAACATATTTTTCATGTGAACCATCATGAGTTCAATACAAAAATCTGCTAAGTGAAAGGCATGTTAAATTTCTGGGACCTTATTAATACATTGATGATATATGAAGCTTTACTAGGGTATCAAAGATGTAGTATAACTTACAGAGGTAATGAAATGTTATAAAATGTTCCTATTTGTGTTATGGGTTCAGACAGGCAGTGATTGGCTGTATATTTTTGCAGAGCATCTAGCACAATGAAGATCAGATTCCTTGGGAAGTATTGTGCAAATTTTCCCTTCGTAGACAACATTTGTTGCTATTTACAGAATGCCCTTACTGTTAGCTTCAAACTGAATAGGAGAGCAAAGTCATGGCTGCTCGAGGAGCTGGGCTCCCCTCCCATCCAAGTGACAGCTGATACTGCAATTGTGGTTTCTTTCACCATGACTATTAAGGCTAATGGAGATGAGGCAAAACTCAGCATGGATGGTATGTGGTGACATAGAATGGTGACTGCAGTCTTCAGATCCTTGTTTTGTTTTGGCACACTGAAATTTGTGCTGCTGAACTGAATTGAGGTTTTGATTTTAACTCGTAATTTAACTGTATACCAGGTGCCATAGCACTTGCCTCTGTTTGATTGCATTAAATTGCTAACTGAGGTGTCATATTCAGAAAATGGAGTGCACCAGCACCTCACTTCTGAGTTGTCACAGTTGAAA
The DNA here is from genome assembly GCA_013389925.1 of Aegithalos caudatus. NCBI lineage: Eukaryota > Metazoa > Chordata > Aves > Passeriformes > Aegithalidae > Aegithalos > Aegithalos caudatus. The sequence continues at coordinate 184,868 of WEIU01023518.1, forward strand.
GAAAAATCAGAAAATTTCAGGAATCCTTTCATAAGAAAAGATTTTCACAAGGCTATGAGTGTGTTTGGGAAAAAAAGGTCAAAGGGCCTTGTCTACACTTATTGTTTTTGAGCAAGTTACTGAAATGGAACTCATTCAGGATACCTACAAGCAGGACTCCAGACAAAGCCAGAAAATTAATGAAAAAACTCCAGGGATAGAATTCTTCTCAGTTAATTTTACATAGGTAGAAGTTAGACATTTAAATGAAAGTTTTTCACATTAGACAGTGGAGTGATTTGAGACTTCAAGGGAATGATTCATCTGCTCTGTTTAAATTATTTATGTTGAGATGAATTTCCCCATTTGGCTGCCTGTTTATTTCTATTATCTAAGACAACAGGGGTAAACCTAAACTAGGGCAGACAAATACCATCCCTAATGACTTGGATGGGACTCAGTTCAGGTTTTATGCCAAGTAAAAAATCTGGTAATGATATAAATAAATCGTACCACATCATCCCTAAATCTCTCCAAAATGTAACTGTGTTTCAGTGTACATTAATTTGTAAGGAAAGGAAACAAATAACTTCTCCTTGGTACTTTAAGAAAGGCTTGTAAAGTATTAATATAATAAAAATTGCAACACTTGTTTTCCTGTTTTGTTTGTGTACATAGCTATTTTAGTTGTTGCCCTGGAAAGATGTCAGTATAGATGGAGCCGGTGGGTTAGGAGCCACAAGGCACTGTGAGTGATCCAATGTGATCCACTGTGTGAGTCACTTCTCTCTCCTTGCTCCAGGTTCCAGTGCAGTGGTCTGATATGATCACTCTGAAAGCCAGGATGACCAATTATGGCCTACCTAGGTACCAGTGGCTGACCCATGCTTGGAATTTCTTCCAGAGGGAGGTAAGATGATAGTTAATTCATGAACTAAAGTAGTACCTGCTCAGTGAATGTTATTTACCTGCTAAAGGAAAAGGTTTGGTTTTAAGTGAATAGGCAAATATATGCAAGTTCATTTGGTATGAAACACTGTGTAGTGTTGCTGTCTTTGAACATCACTTGATACCCAGTTCTTTGGTTTTTGTAGGCCCTAAAGGTACTTAAACACCAAAACCAGAATGTTAATAGATTCATTTAAATTGCTAACATTCTCATATCCTTTTTCAGTAAGGTTAGGACACCTTTTAGGATTACTATAGCATTAAAGGATATGACGTATGTAAAATAAAAAATCTGCAGGTAAAGTAAAATGACTGTATCTATATATTGTTTTAATATTAAACTGTGCTCCCCTTCCCATAGGCTCTGTTAGTTTCCTTTCATGGAGCTGTCATGGTTAAGATATGTTTAGCTGGAAAGGAATGGGAAAGGAAGTTTCCAAAAAGATGCCAACACTGTCTCTTTGGCCGAGGTTTGTGAAAGTGATGAGGGTTTTTATTTCCTTTGACTGGGGGGTGGGAAACAAACCAAAAAGCTTCCTTGTGTATTCACAGCTTTGCCCTCTAGCCTACTAAAATTCAGAACTGTTTTTATAGAATGAAGTATTATGTTACAGAAACATGAAATCGCCCAAGGTAAAACCCATTAACTCCAAATATAACTCACGTGCAGGAAGAGAACTCTTTAAATGACTGTCATTGTGCTGCCCTTGTTGAAATGTTGAAATCTATCATTGTTGCACAGATTTCCTGTTTATTTAAACGTTTCCTGCCAGCACTTGGTTGGTCTGTATTTATACTAAAACCTGAAAGAAAGAGGTTATACACCAGCACTGCTGTCCCCCTCCTGCTCTGGCCATGTGAGTGCTCTGTGAAACTGAGCAATTCTTCATATGCAGGTTGAGTGTTTATGTCTGTTCTGTACCTGAGATAATATAATCAAATGGTCTTTATCAATTTGCCTTGAGTAGAGCTGGTACTGTATATATAAAAGTATAGGTTGATTAAATTAAATACTGCCTCATCTCCTAGTTGTTGTAGTTTCATCGTAATGGCTGGTTATAATATGAATTTTAGAAATAATACTTCAACTAAGCCTTAATTTTTATGGGGGAGAAAAATTTCCTTTAGAAATTAGAAGTTTTAGAAGTTAGATTCTCCTTATGGCGCCTGTGACCAGATGAATGGTTTGGGGACCTGAGAAAGCTCTTTTACAGTTTCTACCTAGTCGGTGGGCTCTTATTTATATTCCATCTCCTCATGGTTTAGATGCAGGGTATATGAGCCTGGTATGTCCTTTATGTCTGAATAAGCACTTATGGCCCTTCTTCAGTCAGCAAAATTGTAATTGCAGTTCTGTTACCAGAGGTCCAGCCCTGATCAGCTTGGTGTTCTTTCTTCTGTATCTTTTAACATCTGAGGGAGATGGTTAATGTGTTCTCCCTCAGTCCTTTCTGGTCTAAGTCACAAAGTTGTGACAATGCTAAGGAAGATGGAAAGGGTCAGCTGCAGTCAGGAAAGAAGAACTGAATGGGGGAAGAAAAGATACAAGAATAAGAAATAGGTGTTTAATGAGGTGGTCTCTGCAATTCCAATGAGGAGCCAAAAGCTTGAGCTTTCCTTGAAGTCCAGTGCTGGGAGGAGTTTGAGTAACAAACCAATAAAAGCTGAGATATGAGAACTGTGGTAAAGAAGGGAGATGTGAGATTTTTAAGAGGACTGATGAATTAAAGGCACAGTGTGTGCCAGCATGTCTGGGCACTGATCTGCTTGACTGTGAACAATGAGTGGTGTGGAATACAGGACCCTGGCTCTGAAGTGGGTAAAGAGGGGCAGCTGTGTTCCCAAGCCTGTGGATCAGAGGACTCAGGGAATTACACTGGAGGACGTTCAGGCACAGAAAGGTAGCATCTTGTTTCTGCAGCAAAGCACCTTTTCAGTCATGTCAAGTTCACACCCAGTGCCAAACCAAATCTAATGTGGCTGCTTCACCCTTTTCTGTGTGAAAGCAGCTGCTAATTTGGAAGACTGGTCATGTGGCTTTAGATCTCAAGGTGTTTGCAGAGAAGATGACAGGTTTTTGGTCCTGGGAGCTTTTATAGGCAATTACAGTTCATCTACTTTGCAGCCAAACTTCCTATTTTTATGGTTGATTCTGTTGCAGTATTTATTTTAATGTGATACCCCTTACTTCCATTTTAAGTTTTCCTTTTGGCTTTTGTGATTTCTATATGTTTTTGCTTATTATTTTAATTTTTTTTCCTATAGTCAAGTAAATCTGTGCTTTTTCTGTTTTCAACAAATGTGTCTGTAGTTGTATCCTTGCAAGAATAGTCCTCACTAGTATGACCTTTTTCTGCTACTCCTTTCAGCCACAGGTATAGTTGTTCATTAGTCCCCATTTTGACATGAAATGGTGGTAGTCCCTTGTACTAAGGACAGGAGAATCCAGAGAGGATAATTTCTGTGAAGCATCCTTTGAGGAAGCAGTTGGGATTTAAAGGACAGAGCAGTATTGTTGGCTGTTTCTGAAGTATTCATTGGTGACTACATTACATTTTTCATGTTGCTTTCATGTCAAAATACAGCAAAACAAGATACATGGAATCACTCATAGATGTTTTTAGTTCTATGTAAATATTTTGAAAGTTGGTATTAGGAACTTGGTTAGGTTTTTTGATGACCTACTTTACCTATTGAAGAAGTATCATCATTATTACTGATCTTGGTTAATCCTTCCTTTGCAGTTTAAATGTTGTGGCGTGGTGTACTTCACAGACTGGCTGGAAATGACAGAACTGGACTGGCCACCTGACTCCTGTTGTGTCAAAGAGTTCCCAGGGTGCTCTAAGCAGGCACATCACGAGGATCTCAGTGACCTTTATCAGGAGGTAAGGAGAAAAATATGGATATATTGGAAAGTTTTGTACATTCCTTCTGATCCACTAATTTTCCAAAAACATCGTTTGCAGTGCAGTTGAGTAATTTTTTGTAGAGTAGTTGTGTTTATGGCAAATGTTTATGGTTATTTTTTGCTAATGCTGAAGCAGAGGGAGGAAAGGAGCAAGAGTAAACCTACCCACCACCCCTTACCTGGAAGTGAGATGAGTTAGTGGCAATGCAGTTAAAACCTGAGATGTGCTTACACTTTGAGGTGTTTGTTTTATATGCATTAGGTTGTAGTTCAAATTTATTCCAATCCAAAAGTTATAAATTAGGTGTGACATAGTGTCCAGGCTCCATCCCATCAAACTACCCAGGGTAAGTGCAAGAGTACTTTAGTGAAATGTAGAGTGAAGGATGCTTTTGAGAACTCCTTCGGAAGATGAGAGCTCTCTTCTTAACAGGTTTCATGTCAAGAGGCAGAGAATTCGGTTGTTGTACTCTGAGCATGCATAGAAACTTGTTGTGAAAATACTCTTTGTACATTACAGTATGAACATTTAAAAATAATTACAGAAAAAGCTTTAGGGCAAGGACGTGCTTGAACTCAAATTGGGTAAGGGAGGTCATCATGGTAGCAAGGTATTACTATTTTTAGGATGAAAATTGTAAAAACAAGTAAATACGATCTTTACTAAAAATCTCTTCTCACAAATATTGTCTAAAGTCACCTTTGTCTGAAGAATACTTTATTAGCCACCATTTTTTTTTATGCTAGCAGATCTCTGAAGATCTGTAATTGTACATTCAGTAACAGCAGAATGACCAACAGGCCAAGTAGTCCAACAGAAGACAGAAAGCGTGGCTCAGTCGCACAGTTGTGAGGATCTGAGATGAGGTGCATTCTTTACTGGATTGCTTTGAGAGTCATACAGGGTGCATAGGAAGGAGGTTGGGTCTTAGAATCATGCTTTCAGATGCTGCAGCATGAACATTTCTCCAGTGGATGGTGTAGCTCTGCATTATGGAAGAGTACCCAAAGAACCATTTTATTTTCTCCCAAATGCAGAGGCTGTTAAAAACCCGTACAAGAATCTGTTGCATGGCTCTTGTTCAGGAACTGTGGAGCAATACCTCTGAAGCAAAGATTTGCTATATAAACAAGCCAAAATGAATATTAGTTATTTCCAGGAAACAATCAAATTTTGAGGAAATGGATTTGTGTGGTATTGACTCTATGAACAGAAATGATTTAATCTAATCTGGACTTCAAGATATGTCTCCTAGGAGGCTGTGTGCTTCCACTAGGAAGAGAGAAGATAGAGTTAAAAAAAGGCAAGTGCCTCAGAGGTCCAGTCTGTGCTAGGAACCTTAAACAGTGACAGAGGTTGGGTTTTTTTCTACCACTTACTTGTAGACCCTTTTCTTGCCTTCTGGCAAGGCTCACAGCACTGACAGCACTGCTTGTGCTTTAGAACTGTCAGTCCCTGAATGAGAAAGCCATTCAGGCTTCTTCTGGGGCCTGCCAGTCACACATTTTGAAAAACTAAAAATTGTGGCTCACTCTGCAATAAGGGTTGCTTTTTGTAATACTGTTGCTACTGTTAATACCATACAGACAAGTCTGCTGGACAGAGCCTTCAATGAGTATATGGAAGCTGTACAACATTAATTTGCCCCCTGCCTGAAAAGGCAGGAGTATGTAAGCAGTGTCACTCAATGAAAAACTGCTCTTTGAGCACAGGAAGCTCAAAAATTTCTGAGAAGTATTAGTCATTGGAATGTAGTGTCCAAAGTGCAAGATTTTCTTGTGTCACCTCTTCTGCTACGTTTTGTGCCTATACCATATTCTAGGAAAATGGTTCTCTCTCTCATGAAGATTCATATATTCAAATTCTTTTGGTTCTATTTGGAGAAAATTAATAGCCAAAGATGATTATTATGTAGGACATAAGGGCTGTGTTAAGACCTACTTGATAAAAGAAAGGCTGCTTGGCTTCTTTTTCCAAAGAAATCTGAAGGGCACATTTGTGGTTCTTCCCTTACTGTACCACAGAGCATTTTGGATGGATTCAGCACTTAGAAAAATTTTACTTTTGGTTCTCTACTGCAGAAACCATTCCAAAAAGGGACAGGCTGTGTTCACAAAAATACTTAATTTCTCTTTGAGATATGTACAATATTTTGTTTGCAAAATGTTTCTTTCCATGGTGCTTGCCTGTGGGAGACTCTTACGGTACGCTTGCTAATAAGTTTATCGGTATTATGCAAAACCAACTTATACTTCCAAGACTAATCTGTCTAATTTCTGCTTTGGAGAACTGAAGGAAAAAAGCTTTTTTAGAAAGTGATTCAAACCAAACTTGCATAGTCTGGTGGTTTGAGAGGGAGCCTGATAAGATTAGCTTCGCTAGCCTAAAATTGGTTTATGTAAATACTTGGCAAGTCCATTCTGATACTTCAGAAAAATTCTTTGTAGTACTTCAGAAAACTGAAGTTTGGTTTCCCTGAGACTGATAAATGTGTTTTTATATAGCTGTGCTGTGATTTTTTTATGGGAACTCAGAACTTTCTATAGTCTAAATTGGAATCCTTCACAATTTAATTTTTGCAGAAAGAAAGGTGACTTACAGTTCTGCTTGAAAGTATTTCTGGCAGGAATCATGCTTTCCCTGCTGGATATTGAAAGTTACTGTTTAGCTTCTTGAATTACTTTTACTCTGATGAGCTTCACCTTTGGTGCAGTTTCATGAACAGACTGACCTTAGAAAGAGCTTGGTTGTGGGGGAAGTGTGAAGATGATGATGTGGCCTTGGAGATTTGTTGTGGTCTGAGAACAAGAGGAGCTCTGCCCATCTTGTGATTGCAAACTTTAGTGTAGATAAAATGTTTAGTGGGAGTTGATATCTTTAAAAAAACACCAAACTTGCATGTTCAATATTTTCTTTTGGTTTCTGGCCTAATTTTGAGTATACTCAAAATTAATTTTAATTAAATTAATTTTGTTTTAATTTTGGTTTGCTTTAATATTTAATTTTACAATTTGCTTTAATATGCTTTTGAGTATACTCAAAATTTGGGTATACAAAAGATTTGTTGCGTTTGGTGATGGCTTATTTTTTCTGCTCAGTGAAGTGCCTTATTTCAGTTTAAGTTCTTATTCTGTGATGAAGTAAATCAATAATACAAGTTAAATAAGAAATATATGCCTTTTCCCATTTCAAGACTGAAAGTATGAAGTGAATTAATCAGGCCTTTAATCTGTAGCTTTGTAGGAATCTGAAGCTGATTCTCCTGAATGATTGCTGCGAAGTTTTGTACTATATTTGATTTGTCAACAAGAACTCTTCCCCATTCAGTGACAAACTTTTGCTAGGGGAAGTGTATTTATGTACTGTTTAATTGCAGGCTACCAACTATGAAAGTGTCACATAAGCAGAAACAAAATGCATGAATGTGAAGTTAACAGGGCTGTCTGTTTTCTCATTTTTGAAACTGATTTTGAACATGTATTAGAGCAGAGCTCTAAGAAGACCATTAAATGGAAGAGAACAGTCCACCTAGATTGGGTATAATTTGTCTCAGTTATGTGTCTGTGTACTGCAGGAGATGTAGGCATTAATGTTATTGTTCTCTGCTAGTGAGTGTTTTCTCTAGGCAACAAATGAACTGAGTTTGAATATTGCTGTGGTGGAGCATTTTTAAACTATGACCAGCATGCACATCTCTTTAAGTTACCGAAAGTATTAAAATGCAGCCAGCTTCTCTTTAATTAACAAAAAAAATTGGGAAATGGTGTAACTACAACTGCCTTCCATTTGAAGAAAAGAAGATGCCAACCTGACAGTTTTTGTCCCCCATCTCAAGTCCAGTTACATTGCTTTTGCTGCAGTGTTGTTTTTTTTTCCTTTTGAAATTTCAAAGAATGCATACTTGCTCCTTTTTCTGTGTCTTTGCTGCTGTTTAGAAAATGAAACAGTGAAAGGAGCAAAGACATTGATATCCTGTAATTTATTCTGGTGCAATTATCATAGAGTACATTAATTTTATTTTGATCCTTAATGAAAATCTGTTGACTACAGTGTGAATTTTGTGTGTGTGGCAAAAAGTGGACCTTTCATCAAATACATTTGGAATTGTAGCATTCAAAAATGGCTTTGGAGAAATTGCCTTTGGGAATTAAAGTGTGATTGAAGAGTGTTATTTATCACGTCCTGTCTTCAGATTCCATCACTTTGATCAATTGCTTTATTTTCTTAGAAAATCCATAAGAAATATGAAGTGAGGATGTAAATGCAAAAACTAACGTTCTCAAGACAGTGCCCATATTGATGGGTTCCTGGTGTCTGCTTCTGGGACCGGTGCCCATCCAGTTTGTTACTCTGAATTTCCTCTTGATATTTATGTTGCTTTGATAATTGTGAAACCCTGAAAAGCTTAAAACAGAGAATAAGAATCATGCAGAGTAGCAGAGGCCCCTGTCTTCATGGTTTTATCGTCTCTAAGACACGCATCGCCCTTACTGAGCTACGAGCACTGTGACTTGTGTTTGCACTGTTAGCCAGTAGTTCCAAAGCTGCTGTCTCTTTGTGGCTCCATGCAGCCCTGCAAGGGCTTGGGAGCTTTTCTGAAACCTTATGTGGTAGTTGGCCATGTAAGCAAACTGTAGAGCCTGCACTGAAGGTTTGGAAAGAGCTAAATTCCATTTCTGTGAACATAACTTATGACGTTGTAACATAGTTTTCATGGGATGTTTACTGATGAGGCTATCTTTCTAATGAGGGATCTTTCCTGCAATTCTGTTTAAGCTTCTGAGTGTAGTATCATCTGTAGAAAAAAAATCTAAAAGAGCTTAAAATAATTGATAACTTCAAAGATCCTCAATTTAAGGAGAGAAACAAGATGACAAAGAGGACTTTAATGGCTTTTTAAACCTTCACAAAACCAGCTGAGTTTCTTTAACGATTAGTGAGAGTTGATAGAAATTCAGATCAAGTTTGAATGATTTCTGAATTGAAAAGTAGCACAGATACCTTGCAGTAACATCTCTGTGTGTGAGAAATTTAAAGTTGGCATCATGGAAGTGGTTAAAAAGTAGGCAAAATAATTTTCAAAGTATTGTTTGAAGGAAATGAGAGAGATTCTTGGGAGCCAGAAAAGACAGCAGTGGGTAGGATGAGCTAAGCCTTTGGACCTGCAGCCCAAATATTACTGACTGTTTTTTAATCTATTTTTGTTTTATAGGGATGCGGTAAAAAAATGTACACTTTTTTGAGGGGGACGAAGCAACTGCAAGTACTGAGATTTCTGGGAATCTCTATTGGAGTAACACAGATCCTGGCTATGATCCTCACTATTACTCTGCTGTGGGCTCTGTACTATGACAGAAGGGATCCCAGAGCAGATCAGATCATGGCACTGAAGAGTGATACCTCACAGGAGCTGTCATGTCATTCCATGGAGCTACTGAAACCAAGCCTGACCAGGATCTTTGAACACACATCCATGGCAAACAGCTTTAATACACACTTTGAAATGGAAGAGCTATAAGTGATGCAATGAATCTGCAAAGTCACAGAGGATTTTTTGTTGTTGTTGTTGTATTTGTTCTGTTGTGTCAAAGATACCAAAACCACCAGTGTTCTTGTGTGTCAGAAAGCAGCTAATGAATGGAAGTGAAGGAGACCACCAAAGAAAGATGAACCTGTTGTCAGCCTCTTAGCCATGTCCTCAGCTGTGAAAAAGAGTTGATTTTGTGTGTTTGTTTTTTAAAAGGCCCTCATTCAGTTGTGCACAGTAATACTCATTGTCACAAGCTGTGTGAAGTGTAAAACACTGACTCAATCACAGGTAGACTGAACCTGGAAGGAAGCATCATGGGAAGAGAAATACTCATCTTCTGAAGGAACAACTGTGCTTTGAGCAAACAAAATGTGACTTCAGCTGAAATTGATTTCTAATAAGCCATTTGGAAAATGTCTTAATCAGGGATCTGTGTATGTATAATTGTGTGTTTTCATGTGTGCATGGAAAGCAGACCTATGATTCAAGTTAGTACTTGGATTAAAAAAATTGCAAGATTTGTAAAAAGGGCAAGATTTTCTTTTTTCTAACAAAACTTTTATTTTAGCTTTTGTTCTTAAAGATGTTCTAAAACTTCTATTTTTATCTAACATAATGATTTTCTAATTTTAAATATATTAAACAGGGATTGAAAACAAAACTAGCTATGGAGAGTAGAATTTAGTTTTCTGGAGAAATCTTCTTTCAAATAGTTTGTTCTGTGGACTGAATCTTAGTAAAAAGGAAGAAAACCTTAAACATTCTTTCCAAAATGGGAATCAATATGGGAGTAGCACATTTTTATCAATAAATCTTTTCTCCTGTCTGTGATTCCCCTGAAGCTAGAAACAAAAGACTGCAAGAAAAATGCTTACAGTTCTGGATGCTATTGCAATAATTGTAAAAGTACATGAGGAAAAATTTTACTTTGGTGACTGCTTCATTAAGAGCTCTCTGGTGGCTTAAAATGCCGGCCAGAAACAGATTAAAATGTATTTATTGAGGTGGGGAAAGTGCATTTTACTGTATTTTTATGGACAACGTCTATGTCATAGGATTATTTTTGCAATTGGCCACACTCTTGAAATATATATTTGTTCCACTGAGTATAGTAGTTTGTGGCAAATGGGCTTTTCACATAATATAACATTAAAAAAAAATCTTTCATCTGTTTTGGAATTCGTAAAAGAAAAAAGCAAGGTGTGATTTGGTAGACAATAAAAATACTTTTGTCTTAAATTCTGTAATGGCTTTTTTATTTTTAGTCCTAGAGTGGGAGTGCTTTGGATGGGCATAGGGAGGGTCCTCCTGCTAGTGTGAGTTAATTTGACTTGTCTTTATTCAATCCACTTACTCAGTTGTGGAGAAACTGCAATGTTAGTGTAATTTTCTTTTTTTTTTTTTTTTTTATTGCTTCTGAGAAAATCTCTTAAGGGCTTGTGAAATTAAGCTCTTCGGTTGTGTGGGCTGTTTGCTTTTTAGCATTTTGCTTCTGGGTGAAGGTACTATTGCAAGCTTTCTGCTTTTGTACTTCTATAGATGCTAATACTTATTTTGGGAGGTAAAAAAAGAACTTAAAAGGAGAAACCATCCCAAAATTTTGTTTGGAGTATCTTTCTCAGGAATACTTTTATGTTCTGCTTGGGAAGCCTTGGGCAGCATTGCTGTAGCTGAGGGTGTCTGGTGTCTGACAAAGCCTGGCTGTGGAGCAGCTCCAGGATTCAGAGTGCTACAGAGACCAGTGGTGCTACAAAGTGCATTGAGGAGTCATTTGCCCCTGTTTAAAAACAAACAAACAAAAAAAAGTCTGTACAAACCACAAATTGTGGAATTCTTGATTATAGATTACATGTATACAGCTACATTTGTCAGTGAGTTACTACTGAATATAGGAATTTCACTTAAGTAATGTAAAAAATGTAATGTAAAAAGAAATATAAAATTCCCTTTTTCCAGGAAACCTCAGCCCTTCAAGTTTTACCCGAGGTGTGTCTGTGGAAGCTCCCTTCACCATGCTTCAAATATTCCTAGGCTTTCCATGCAAGGACTGTTCAGACTGTCATGGGGGTTGCCTGTGTATCTTGTGTCCAGGTTAGAGCTCATCAAGGAACAACTGTGGCAAGCCAAGCTCGGGGGTTGTGTTGGGATTTAGGTACTTAGAGCCCAGGTCCTTTGGTGTTAGGCTGTCTGGGTGATGAGGCTGCCTTCAGGTGTAGCCAGGTTTCCTCAACAGCAGAGGGGTTGCTTTGGGAGGCCTCCTTTGACAGAACCAACCTCCCAAAGCAGTGTTTATGGACCTCCACAACAATGAACTTTTGCAGTCAGGAAAACCTCACTTGGGATTGGCTACTCAAATCCCAAGCCAGTCTACATTCTGAGAAATAAACTTTCTATTTTTAGTATTTAACCACATTTTCAGAAATAGGTCTCATCTGTAAATTGGAACACTTGAAGATTTTTTTTCTTTGACTGCTCAGGCTATGAGGTGCCTGTTTTTCTAGGGCTTCTTCAAAGAGCCTTAAAATTAATTGACTAGGCTGTAGTGACCCTGCTCTTTTCCTGTAGAGCTTTAGAATCTGTGTAGGAGAGAAGCTGCTTGGCAAGACAGGAACATTTAGAACTACTTGAGGCAATGAAATTACTTCTTTTTTTTTTTCCTGAGTTTTACAGGAGTACTAGGAGAAGGATGGTGTGGTTTTTGTTCTCTGCAGCATGAACTAAACCTTTCTTGTAGCAAACAACTACAGAGGTGCTCCTTAACATTTTTCACAGACCACTCAAGGATGCAACTGTATCAGAAAAATAGGACACTTCCTGCCAGCACCAAGTTTTGTGTTCAGCCCAGTGACTATACTGAGTCCATAAGACTGTGCCTGTTGCTGTGGGGCTGAGCATGCTTTTAGGAGGAAAAAAATCACTATTTCTGGTCCTTGGATAAGGTAGTGATTCATTTGCCAACAGGTTGTATGACAATATTTTTTAAAGGAAAGAGCTCTGTCTTATTTATAGCTTTTCATTTTGTAAAAGCATATATGAATATAAGGGACTATATAAAGAATGAATAGTAAAAAGATAGGCTGTTGGCCACAGCAACTATATAGTTAAATATGGTGGAGGAAGGGATTTATAAATAGCTTTTAAAGTTTTTATTGCAAAAGTGTTGTATTTGGTCTCAGAGCATGGTGCTAATAATTCTGAGGTTGCAAGCTCAATCCCCATATGGGTCATTCACTTAAGAGTTGGACTTGGTCCTGGTGTGTCCCTTCCAACTCAGAATATTCTGTGATTCTGTAAGCTATGCAGAAAACCAGAGATTATTGAAGTCTTACAGCATTGAAATACTGAGGGTTTGCGTGGCATGGTAGTGGGGAGGCTGTGGGGTGATTTCTGTGGGAAGCTGAGAAGGTTCCCCTGCGTCTGACAGAGCCGGAGCCAAGCAGCTCCAGCATGGACCCACTGCTGGCCGAGGCTGAGCCCTTCGGTGACAGCGGTAACCCCTCTGGGATAGCTATGTAAAAAGCAGAAAAAGTGGTGGCAACAGCAAGTGCAGCTGGAGAGAGGAGTGAGAGGAGCAGCTCTGCAGGCACCAAGCTCAGCAAAGAAGGAAGGGCAGGAGGTGCACCAGAGCAGAGATTCCCCTGCAGTCCCTGGTGCAGCCCACGGTGCAACCCACAGTGCAACAGGCTGTGTCCTTGTAGCCTAGGGAGGTCCATGGTGGAGCAAAGATTCACCTGCAGCCCATGGGGAGCCCCACACCAGAGCAGGTGGATGCCTGAAGGAAGCTGTGACCCTGTGCATAGCCCTCACTGGAGCAGGCTCCTGGCAGGACCTGTGGAGAGAGGAGCCCATGCTGGAGCAGGTCTGCTGGCAGGTGTGTGTGATGCTGTGGGGGACCCACGCTGGAGCAGTTCATGAAGAACTGCAGTCCATGGGAAGGACTCTCCTTGGAGAAGTTTGTGGAGAGCCATATCCCGTGGAAGGGACCGCATACTGGAGCAGGTTAAGAGTGTGAAGAGCCCTTCCTGGAAGGAGGAAAGAGCATCAGAAAAAACATGAACTGACCATAGACCCCATTTCCTGCCTCCCTGCACCTCTGAAGAGGAGGAGGTAGAGACTTCAGGAACAAAATTGAGCTTGGGAAGAAAAGAAGGATGGGGGGAAAGGTGTTTTATTTTTTATTACCCTATTTGGATTTGATTGGTAGTAAATTAATTGTACCAAGTGAAGTCTGGTTTTCCTATAACAGCAGTCAGTGAGTGATCCCTTGCTGCCTTTATCCCAACCCAAGATATATTATTTTGTAATATTTTCTCTTCCCTGCCCAGCTGAGAAGGGAACCGATAGAGTGGCTTTGGTGGACATCTGGCATCCTGCCAGTGTTGTCAGCCCACCACAAGCATTGCATTTAATTAATGCAAAATGCTATTTTGAATGGAGATTGTATCTAAAACTTTCCAACTTGTGTGTATGATTGACTACTTCCTGTTAAAAAAAATGTGATGTCCCAAACTTTTTTGAGAATTTTTATACATCTACTTCGATTTTATTCAGCACTCCCCCACTTCAGTTGTTGTGCATAGATGCTGTAAAAATGCAGACAACTAGATGATAACATGCAGGTAAGAAACTAAGTTGTCTGGATAATTCTGTATATCTTCTGGACACTGCCAGTCTATATATATATAGTGTTCACTTCTGACACTCTTACTATTTTAGCTACATGTTTATATATTCTATCAGCTGATTGCTCCAGTAGAACAGGTGAAAGTCTTAAAATATTCCCATAGTCAATTGTAAAATAAAGCCGTGGTGGGCTACAGATACAGCAAAGAGAGCTTATGACCTCCTAAGCACCCTCCCTGCCCAACTTTAAATGATCCTGTGGATTGAGTAATTTGTCCTCCTCCAGACCAGCTTGCTCTCTGAAGGCCCCCCTTGCTCTCTGCAGCAGCTGAGGCTGCGTTGTGTTCTCTGCTGTGAAATCCTTCTCCTGGCAGTCAGTGTGCTTCGACCAAGAGTACATCCACAACCTCAAAATGTAAAGTTTATGTTTTCAGTTTGTCTTCTGTGGCTATTTTATGAGAGGACAGCTGTTCTCAAAAATGCTCTGGGATGGTTCAGAGACGGGTGTTACTGTTACCTTTCCTCATCACCCAGAGCAGTGAGCTTCTCGCAGAGGCAACCACCACATGTGCCAGTGTTGATCAGCATCATCTGCACCTAGTTGCCCTTTATTAGTTGCCCATGGTGTGTTGTTACCCACTCTTATGCTACAAAAAGAGTTTGATCTCTGTGCACTAATATTTTATCAAGGGATTTTGATACCAGGTATGAGGAGACTGTAGGTTGGGAAGTTCAGCAGAGCAGTTTGGGTTTTGGATGTACATAAGGGACATATTTTAAAGTACAGATAAAGAAGTGGAGTCCATACTGCTAGAAATAATTCTCCAATTTTTTCTGCTGCTGCAGGCTGGGAAGGGAAAGGTGGTGCCCGATCCCTCAGGAGAGGGGCAACTTTGTGTAGTGGAGCTGTGGCATCCTGGTCTTGATGGTTTAGATACACTCATATCTTGCCCGGAATTACTGTCTAGGACATTTGCTGACTTCAGATTAAGTGTTCCTTCCAAATTATTAGAGGGGGGAAAAAAATCTTTCATGAATAAGTTATTGCAAAACCAGGTTGACCCATTCAAGCATGCAGATGTTTTATTTAAATATTCCTCAAATGTCTATTTATTCAGCATAACACGTGTATTATGCTGCCTTCTGAAATACGATATATGACTGTCAAACAAAACTGTCAAAACAACAACCTTGGTTTCTTTGTATGATACACAGAAATAATTACATTTCATGTACAGTACAGATGCATTTTACACAGTCATCAACAGTCATTCACTACCAAAACAGCATTTAAATCACCTAAAACACCAAAAAAATGTGTATTTCCCAAATTCAGAATAAATTAACGGTTTTGTGTGTGACATATGGAAATAGGAGACAGGACTGGAATTCTGAAAAATCTTACTAAATTATCTTTTAAGCTGCATTTTAAAAATGAAAATACAAGTTGCTTCAGGGGTATAACTGTTATGCAAGTGTATTGCTGTAGTGCGTTCTTTCTAGTGCCTATGAACAGGAGAATAAATAGCTTTTAAAAGACACATGACCTGATGGAGTCAGTAGGTTTCCTGGGTTGTGTGTAGTCTTACCAAAGTAGGTTTAGTAACTGCCTCTTTGCATTATTTAGCTGATATAACTAGTCATGAAGTACCATGTGACGTAAAGAAATTGTTGCAGTTTGCTGACATCAAGGCAGTTTTTATATCAATAATTGTTTGGCAAAAGGTGGGGACCAAGTATGAGTAGCCATGCATAGAAGTAGGAAGCAAGTAAAAAATGATGTGTTCTGCCTCTCCTTTAAATCCATTAAAGTTTATGTAACCTGCCAGCTTCAGCAGATCTGCTGCAGGGTGGAAGAGATAGCAATGCTGGGTAATGGACTTGGGCAGGGTTGCTCACAAGGAGTGCCCTTCCTCTAGCTTAGGGCACAGCCTGTGCTTCTGCTCCCTAATGTTTGAAAGAAATGGAGAAGCTCAGTTTATGAGTAAATAATTCTGATTAAAAAAAAAAATAAATTGGGAAGTTAATTGCAAATTAACCAAGAATGCATTAACTTCAGAATAAATAAATGATAAGATAAAAAAGTAATGAATGGCATTATCTACTCTTTTTACTTGCAGTTTAATTCTAATATGTGATGCTGTATTTTGGTGTATATACTGTAGCATGATAGTCTATCATCTACTCTTCACTGTTGACAGGTAGAGAGAAAGACCAGTATTTGTGTGCAAGAAAAAGTGTATCAGCAAGTTTCAGTTTTTAGTGGGTATTTTAATGTAAATTTTCAGGTCAGTAGAATGCTAGCAAATACTATACTGAAACATACACTACTCAAACTATTAAATAACTGTGTTAATCATTTATTGTAATGGCATCTAATGCACTGAGCTTTTGATTTATATGCATATTTTATTTTGCAGACATGCAATTATTTCTGATCCAGTGTTTTTGATGTATATATGTATGTATTGATATGCACGTATTCTGTGTATATTTGATGTATATGATGTATGGTATGTCATGAATATAAGAAGCATTATGATACATCTAGTGTACTGTCATGAAGAAAAACTACATTTTTTTTAATCGAAAAGGTTTCTGATGATATCAATGCCTTTTATAAATGAAGCCAAGAAGCCTTAACTTGTAAAGCCTTCATATTAGCTTTTAGGCCTGCCCATGTAGGCAAATTCCAATTGAAATCAATTCTATTTTTATAGCTTTGGGACTCAATCCATTATTCCATCATTGTTCTTAGGTAATTGAACTTTTTCACACAATATAAATTCTCAAACAAATTTTAAGATGCAAGTTTAGAGATAATTACAAAAATAATTTAGCCATCATTTTTACTGAATGTCTTTCAGTGTCTTCCTGTGTAGCTAATACTTTGGATGCTGCAGAATGTAAGAAAGGAACATTTGGAGACAAGCGTGTTAGCTGATCCCCAAAACACCTTTGTGGTAATTTTAATTCAAATAGGATTTCTCCTGTGGCAGTAAACTTGACAAGATGTTTGTTCTGAAAATACAGGAGTAGACAAGTAGTCTATGGAAGAATGGACTGTTGATTCATCAGTATCCTTGAAATCCCAAATGATACAGTTATCTTAGAGCGGGCAACAAAGTGTTAGAGGAATAGAGAACTGTGAACATAAGAAGAAATGACTGAATAGCAATTTGTGGTGCACTGTTTGGCTGTAAGATTATTTAAATGTTTGCCATTAGAAGTGTATAGTGTAGATGAAGTTGTGTAAAATACCTTAAAAAAAAAATCCTGATTCCTGATACAACAGGTGTACAATGACTTATTGCAGTTGTAACAGTACCTAGGAAGCAAGATAAAACAATAGTAAATATTGTACTAACTGAACACCTTTAGTTCACTAATGAGTCTTTGAGTAAGAAATACTGCATTTTCCAAAGGGAAGTTATTTGTACAACTACCATGGAACATTAACAATCAGCTTGTTGTAAGTGCATGGAAATGCCCCTTTCTACAGTATTATTTTATCATGCCTAATCTGAAAAACAACAAAAGTAAACTGAGATCACAGCTTCAAATAATTTCAGCATGCATTATGGTTGTAGTTCTTTCAGTCAGTACAAACATATTTCATATGAGCATTTTTTCGTTCATTTTTGACAGTTCTTCATCAAGTTTGTGGTTTATTAACAGGGAAAAAAAAGACGTTATCAAAATGTTTCTTGTTGTTTTGCATTCAGCAGGAACACAGGTTTCTATTTTTTCATTTGTGTTTTTTTTCTAAAAAGAGCTTTTATGATAAGAAGAAGCATCAATGGGGACATTTCATTGTGCTCATATAGTAAAGTCAGGATGGTCACAGAGGATTCCACCACGCGTCAGTTCGGACAGGGGTAAGAAACTCCTTTTGGTTCACACCCTACGACACCAAAACCCACAAAGTTTGTTTCTCCTGAACCTCTTGCTCTGCAGCCACTGGCACACTTGTCAAGGGGCGTTGTCTTTGTCAGCTCTCTCATTCCTCATGACTCGTTTTTCACTGCTCGAGCTCAGCTTGCAAGTGGTCTTTATGCTAATTTATAAATAATTCCTTGTTTTATAATGCAGATACTCTGACAATGTTTCCTCCCGAATATTCAGGAGAGTCTGGCCTATCATCTCCTTCAGGTGTGGTGACTGGAGGTGTTGGGATGCTGATTATTGCTGTAGTGACATAAGGCTGCTCACAGTTTAGTTTAACGCACTCTTCCACTTTGGCATTTAAGCTGGAACGGCTGGAGGAAGAAAGAAAAATCGATGAAGAATGAAAGTCCACGTTACTGCAAACGTCTCGAGCCTGATTCCATTCCCTCAGCCAGCCATCTCTATCCTGCCCCACTGGAGAGCTCTAAGTACAAGCAGCACCACCCCACAGCCCTGTAGCCCCGCAGCAGATGGTCCATGGCTATGCTCATGTCCATGTCCATGTCCCTTTCTCCCTTCCTTCCCACCATTTCAGCACTTCTTAGCCGTTCACCTGTGTTTCTGAACAGGGGAAGCATTGCAAAATTAGCACAGTCTACTTACTATGCAGGAAAGTGGAAACTAAAGGCCAGTCCAAGTCTCCTGCATATTCCTCAATGCCATGCGTATTTAAAAACATTTGGATATTAGGAATAGTTTCTTCACTGAAGTGGCTGTCAGGCATTGGAACAGGCTGCCAAGGGAAGTGATTTAATCACTGACCCTTAGAAGTGTTCAAAAGGAATGTAGATGTGGCTCTTGGAAATGTCATTTAGTGGTGAACATAGTGGTGCCAGGTTAATAATTGGCTTCAGTGATCTTGGAGGTCTTTTCCAACCCTAGTGGTTCTGTATATATTCTGTTTCCTCAATAGTAAGGCACTCTATTATATGCACTAAATAAGTTTCTGTTAATATGCTCTTGGGGTTGCTGCAGTACCTCCCCCCATTGTAAAAGACCTGAAAAATTCAGACTATTTCAAGGTGAAGCTGGAATTCTGTGCTTGTGCTTTTGTTTTCTAGCACAAAGCTGGTGCTTTTTGTATTTATACGCATGGCGTCTGGAAGTATCGTGCAGGCAAATCCTCTAGCAGAAAAAGAATGGATCCAGGCAGAATATTTCCTGAAAAACTAAGATAGATTGAAGCTTTGTGCTGGCCAGGAGGTTTAATAGCAAAACAGCTGAAAAACTTCAGTAGTTCCAAGAGTTCCAAGCTGTTGGATTGTTCATGGAAGTGAAGTCCAAATGAGTAACTATACAAAGGAAGCTACTCAAAATGTAACTTAACAAGACAACCTCTATAGCAACTTGCACTGAAAATACTTCTTTATTAAAGGGTGGCATGTGTGAGATAAATAGAAAATACTTCAGCATCTTCCGAGACCTCTGCTGTGTTTTCAGAGGTGATATTTGGATATATGTGAAAGCCAAATACTTTACTTTTGAGCGTAAAGGGACATTCAGTAAATTACAGACTCTTAAACTGCACTTTCCTCACTTTTGTAATAACTCCTCAACTAGGAAATACATTTTTCTTATCCATTTCATTTTTTTTTTTTTTTTTTTTTTTTTTTTTTTTTTTTTTTAAATGATTTTTTCTTTATGGCTATTACACTTAGGACTTTGGGAATCAGTTTTATTTCTCTGCTCTGCAGAAATGCAAGGAAGTCTCATTTCCTATGCCTCTGAACCAAGAAGGGCCAAACAGAACACTTGCTCATCTCACATATCTGAATTGGACATTTTTCTATGTGAAATTTTTCTTCTTATGCACTCGTCCATGGCATACAATATTTGGTGCTCTATTTTATTTGGGGTCCCTGCATGCTGTTTGCTGCAAATAGGGCACAGTAGTTTGTGAGGAGGGTCTGAGAGGGCAGAAATGGACAGAGAGACTATTCTATTATTTTGGATTAAGCTTTAAGCAAAGGAAGCACAGAATATTTCAGTACCAGTACCCGTTTTTACATGAGTATTGGACTCTCATCTTTAGCCTCACCACCTGCCTGTGGAGGCCACAACAGCTTTGTATCTCTTCCCTGACAAAGCCAGGGCCCTCAGTGCTCGGCGTGCCGGTGCCCGTGAGGTACCTGTTAGACAGAGGCGTCCTCTCCACACATCTGATCTGGATGGTGCTGAGCTCCTGCACGCTGCCGGGGCGGCTGCCCGTGATGGTGGTGTTGGGAATGCGGTACGTCTTTTTATGTCTCCGCGAGCAGCACGTGCTGGTCACGCCTTGCTGAGACGAAAGGGACGGGCTGTGGCTCGGGGGCCTGTTCACCGTAGAAACCTCCATGCAGCTCTCTTCGTAGACTTGCTCATCCACAAACTCGTGGTTCTAGCCCAGAGGAATCCAACAAAGGGACAAAGCACACACGGAAAGATAATTGAAGTGAACGTATTAATCGTGACTGTTTAACGGCTTAAATTGACACAACTGAATAAACTGGGAAAGTTAGCTTGTTCTTGATTATAGTGTTTAGCCCATATTAGTCTGGGCTGAATACCAATACAAATGTAAACATTGGAACAAAATTAACAAGAAAATGTTAAGCCAAATTATTTTGCAAAATAGCGTGTGGTTCTAATGTAGTTTGCATTATAAATTTCTGTATAATCTTTGAAGTGCCACAAAATAGAGGATTATGTTTATTAATAAAATGCAAGTGGTGCATATGTAAACACTCTGAATGTCAGTTGAAAATAAATAAGATTTACTATAATATAATAAAATTCATAAATATTTTCCAGATCAGTTTATGAGTCTTCCTTTTGAATTACATGTTAGAAATCAGGATCTGAAACAGCATTTTTTGAGGTATGCATGTATCTAAGAGAAAAATATTTAAACAATTAGAAATTTTGATTAGAGGAGATGAGATAGTTTTTTAAAAGCATCCAGAAAATTCCTAATTACCATAGATAGCTGTATCAAAACGTAGTTTAGAGTGCTGAGAAATTTAGTTAGATGAAGTCCTTTTTATTCATGCAATCTTCGCTTAATGCCAGAAAAGACAGTAGCATTATAGGGTGGTCTCAAAGATGAATCCAAATTCATTCAAATAGTCAGTTCACATTAATTCATCAAGGGATTAGGGAGTATTTCATATCCAGCCACAATTTCCACATTTTATATGGTAGCAAAAGAGTGTGAAATAGAGGTGTTGCTTATGGTGGCAAGGGAGAGGAGGAGATACAGGGAAGTGCGAGAAGTTTTTATACACATTTAAAACTAAGCAGAGATTGAGATGAGTTTGCCTGCAGTTTGAGAAAGCCTCCTTTAAAAAAAAACCCAACTCTTTCCATTTGCTGCTGGATTAATACTGTTGTGTATCCCAAAAATGTTTTAGGGGAATTGTTTAAGGGGCATTTTCTGAATCGTTTTACAGTCTCAAGGTCAAATTTGTCAGCCTGTTGCATTATTAGAATGAGGTAAATTATTTTTCCCCTAAAAAGTTTTTCTCAAATTGGAAAGGTGCTGATTTTTTCAGAATTGCCATATGGGGCCAATATAAAATATGTAAAGTAAAGAGAATAACAACTCTGGTCAAGTGTTTGCGACAAATGTAAATACCTTTGTAGGAATAATATTTTTATTTTCATTGCTTCTGTTTTTCTTCACTCAGACATTATTTGTGTGAATTAAGAAGTTTTGAACAATTCAAATTTCAAATGATAAGGAAAAAAGAACTTGCTTGACAAATGACTTTTATAAGGCATATGTCAGTCACAATCAAGATTTTGACCATGATCACACAGTAGGCATAAGTTCAGAGAGAAAAATAACCTAATTGCTCTCATGAGATTACATTCAGGGGTTTGCAGTATGTTTGTCAAGAACTTTTGTTATTTTTCTGATTAAAAATATTTTTGTGCTTCCTAAAACTTTTATGGAGTAATGATTAAAGAGTTTTATTGACTGAACTTTTAATATAGAGTGGAAATATTTTGAAATGCTATAATAGCATAAGTTAATTGATTTAATTATACTTATTAATTAACTGTTCTTAAATTAGCTAAAAGTAATTTGTAAAATATAATTTTTAGTGCAATTAGTTTCATTATTAATGTAATCTTCACAGAACTCCATAGCTTTGCCCACTCTGCATTTCTGAGAGTGGGTGAGATCTTATCCTATTGACTTTTTAGTGACAGAAAAGAGAAAATATCCTTTTTCTCAGATTAATGATGCTTATACCAAAAAGAATGTTGAGAGTCTTAAAAAGACCCACCAGCCTTCATATTCTACAATGAACCAGAAACTTGACAGATCTCAAATGCTGAGAGCCCAAAATGTCAAGTTCCCACTACAATTTTAGGCATGCATCATTCCAGAATACAATTTGGAACTGCATATATTTTTGTGTTAAGGCATCATAAGAACTCAGGACCAGTATCAGGACCCAACAGAAGGAAAAAAAAGAATGTAGTTTCATGAAACAAGATAATGCTTCCTTTAAATACTTCATTTTTAAAAGAAAATTTAAAGAAAATTTTAAAAACAAAAATTAGAAATTCTACAGATTCCACCATTATTATTAGAGAAAAGGTGAAACTTCAGGAGGTGAATTCAGCGTCTACCAAATTAATAGAATTTTTTTCCATGATTTCTATGACAATTTGACAAAACCTGTGGTTATTACTCAGATTTTTAAATGTGTTTGCAATATTCAACTGTGGAAAAATTTTAAAGGCAAATTGCTGTTATAAGATTCTAGTACAAACTGTCTCAAAAATGTTTCAAAAGGACCCGGCAAAAATCTTAGCTAAAGAAACCATAGTATGCTCTGAATAGGAAGTGAGATGTTCTGTCCTACAGCACATTTTATAAAATTAATACTTCTAAAGTAAGAATGGAGGAGACATAAGCACAACAAGCATATGGGTGACATATTGCTAAGTAATGTAACAAGTGGTCCCTTTTATTTCAAAGAAATGCTGTCAAAAGGAGAACATTAAATTCTACACATACGTATATCAGGTTTTAATTTATCAAAATTTAGCAATGTTTGTTGTAGGAAAAATTTTACATCTTTGTTTGTTAGTTTGTTTTGGGGGTGTTTTTTTTTGTTTTTTGAGAAAAAGCAAAAAGACTTTCATAGTGATCTCCATCAAATATAGCAGAAGCTATATCTCTCTGTTATTTATATGCATTGGGTATAACGCCTTAAGATAAAATGACTTTTCTTCCCAGCTAACTGCTTTAATATAAAGGCTCATTAATTAGAAGAGATAACTGAAAACATTCAAAACTAGGCTGGTGTTTCAATTCACAGGAAAACACAGTTCTCTTTTCTTACCGTAGTTTTTTCCAGGCAGTGAAGCAGGTGGTGGTGCTGTGTTTCAAAGGAAGAGCCAGATTTGCCAACAAAGGCCTGTTCTTCTTCATTGGAGGACTGTTGATACATAGAACTCTGTATTATTCTCAGTTTTGAACAAGATGGTTCTTATCCAAATATTTGATCAGAACTAATCTGGATTGTACATGGCAGCATAACTGTAATGCTTCATCTACAAAGTATAATAAGAATTATTTTGCATCTTAATTTTCTTTTGCCTTTTTAAAAATGAAACTATTTCCTTTCCTTCCCTTGCACATCCTTTTAAATGTTTTCATCTAGGCATTTTATGCATGGATAAAATAGTACAATTTACAAGTGCAATCAACACATAAGCTTTTAATGTTGGATCAACACATCCTGAAAATTTGAATCAATTTAAGTTACAGTAAAATATTTGTTCTTCCTGAGTGTGCCTCATTTGAAGAAAACTAAAAATAGTTGTTCTCCCAGGATCATTTCATAGCACTAAGGAATTTGTGGTATTGCTGCTTACACAAAAACTCATGTCAGTGATCCCAATCTACTGGGTTTAGAAAGCGTACAGCAAATGTTACTGACATAGAATAAAGAATTAAGTAGAAAGCACCCACTGTTTATTAATTGCTTTCATAATTATTCAGTAGAAAGCAAAAAACTAAATAGGGGAGGAAGTGGGAAATAGAAAAGAATACAATTAAACCTTGGGATATTTGAAATCTGCATGATAATTAAGTTATTTGGTATCTTTTTAATTCAAATATTTGAGTTCTGTCAAGCAGAAGAGGAAACAAGGGCTCTGACTGCTCATCTTTTGTGCTAGACAAGACGGAGGGACAGACAGCCACTTCCTCCTCTTCTGGCTATAGGTTAAAGTATCCGGCTGTTAACACGTATTGAACAGAAAGGACATAGAGGAATAAAAGCCTTCCTGTATCCCTCAGGGAATAGCCTAAATGCCAGAAAATGGCAGGGATTAAAAACCACTCTGTCCACAGTCTTTCTCAGCTGGGTAGAGCTTTGAGCAGCTCAGGGGTTGTCTCCCAGCAGCTTGGGTCACCATGGATCTCAGTTCCAGCTGCTGGTCCTGGCTTCCTTGGCAGGGGTGAGCAGGGAATTTGCTTCAGATAACATTAGATTACCATGTATTTCAGGTAATCACCCAGATTCCCCTTAAACCCAAGTAGGTGCTTTGAGGCAACACTTTGCAACACCCTTGTGTGCAAACAGTATTCAAGAGCTGCCTATTCCTTTACTGAAGATGAAACCGGGTTTTGTCACCCATGTTCTACCTGCTAAAGCCAAGTGAGATAAATCCAACCCGCCTCCTAAGAGGCAAATGCTCTGTACTTTCCTTAATGAATTCTTCTACAGGATCTAGACTCCAAAAATGTGGGCTGCACTGAATCCAACATTTCTATCTGGACATTTCCCTCATCTCTTAGTACTCCACCATCAATTCTCACAAGCTTCCTTTAACATAGTTATTGTCCAGTTTATCCTTCCTTAATCTACCTCTAAAGATAACATTGCCCAGAGCCCCACAGTGACTTGCCCTGGTTATAAGTAGAATAAACTACTGCTGGGCTGTCATTAAGTGGTTACTCCCGAGGTGGAGGGAGCACAAACATTACCTGCTGCAGCTGGTTACTCAGCAAGCCATTTCGTTTGCTCTGCATGTAGGCATTAGCGCTCCCAGTCTTTGCTGCACGGATTCGGGCGAGCCTGGCTTTCTGTGTAAATACACAAAATGAAGAGTGTCAGTTGTACTCATAGCCATTATCCTGTTTATCTAAAACTGCTAATTGGAATCAGCTGCTTATGAATACCAATCTCACAGTGACTGACAGACTGCGCTGCATCCATCCTCCAGGTGGAGCAAATCACAACTTCTCATTTAAAATGCATAGGATAGAAATTTTTATTTGCTTGCATGGATCAGCAACTAAGAACAATGACTTTGGAGAAGGTATTAGACAGATCAGTATGGATGTGCCACCTTTTTTTTTTTTTTTTNGCGTTGCTGCAACTGCCACTCCTTATGTCTTGTGGGGCAGAAACATGGACATCCATTTCAGTTGCTACTGCAGTGAAAATCTCTTTAAAGGGAAATAAACAGTTCAGAAAAAAATGTAATATTGTGACATGTATGAGTGGGTTTCTCAGAGACTTCTGGGTTTTTGGAGTACCAAAATGTGATAGTGTTTTTATGCTGTCTCCCAGCTAAGTTCCTGAGTATTTGCCAGGCCATTTTAGAATGACAGAATGGTTTGGGTTGGAAGGGGCCTTAAAGGTCATCTAGTTCCAAACCCCCACCATGGCAAAGATGCCATGCACTACATCAGGTTGCTCAGGGTCCCATCCAGCCTGACCTTGAACACTTCCAGGGGTGGGGCATCCACAACTTCTCTGGCAACCTGGTTTTTTTTGGCAACCTGCGCCTCACCACACCCTTAATAAAGAATCTCTTTCCAACATCTAATACAAACCTGCACTCTTTCAATTTAAAACCATTGTACCTTGCGTCACTCTCTGTCTGTATAGGAAGTCTCTCTCCCTCCTTTTCATAAGTCCCTTTTAGGTACTGGAAAGCTGCTCTAAAGTCTCACTTGAGACATTTCTTCTCCAGGCTGAACAACACCAGCTCTCCCAGCCTGTATTCATAGGAGAGATGCTCCAGCCCTTGGATTATTTCTGTGGCCCTTCTCTGGACCTTCTCTAATAGGTCCATGTCTTTCTTGTGCTGAGGACTCCAGAGCTGGATGCAGTACTCCAGGTGGGGTCTCACCTCCCTTTCCCTCCTGGCCATGCTGCTTTTGATGCAGCCCAGGATGTGGTTGGCTTTCTGGGCTCTGAGTGCACAGTGCTGGCTCATGTCCAGCTTTTCATCCACGAGGACTCCCAGGTTCTTCTCCACAGGGCTTCTGTTAATTACTTCCTCTGCCAGCCTATACTCATATGTGGAATTGTCCTGACCCAGGTGCAAGCACCTTGCACTTGAATTTTTTGATTTTCATTAAGCTCTCATGGGCCTGCTTCTCAGGTTTGTCCAGGTCCCTCTGGATGGCAGCTCTTCCTTCTGTTGTGTCAACTGCATTGCTCACCTTTATGTCATTGGGAAACTTGCTGAGGACCACCTGATCTCACTGCTGAGTTCATTGATGAACATATTGAAAGGCACCAGTCCCAGGACAAAGCCCTGAAAGACACCAATCCTCACCAACCTCCACCTACCTCTTCATGTCTGTCAGTATAACCAGATTTAATGCTTATCATATTTGGTCATAGCCTGTTCACAACCTGATATTTCAGAGACTGCAGTTATCAATTACTGAGAAAAGTTCGTGATTTCTCAGGTGAGCCTCATTGCTTGTGAAGGTGACTGATCCAGAGTAGAAGGAGGCTTTTGAGTGTGCAGACATTTTGCATCCACTGAATTTTGTACAACACATAGAACACAGAACTATGGGAAAGCATGAATAATGGACTCTCTCAGCTATTAATGTTGAAAACAGAAGCTTTTATGGGATTACTAAGATGGCATCCCGGTTCTGTATTTTTTTTGTGGCTAGTTACATGTATTAGAGAGAATCTGGGTTTATCTTCATGGTTAGATTTCTGATTTTGAAAGCCAAATGCCTAGCAGCCTCTGGAATTAAATGGCTGCTGAAGCACAGAAGGAAATACAGTGAAGGACTTGAAAATCCAACTTTGATGCATTAGTAGGGATTTTCATACCTGATATTTACTCAGTTGACATTTTCAAAAAATAGAGAGTATTTTCCCCCCTTCCCCAAATTTCTGTGACATTAAATGTCAGTATACTCATGTAGAGGGACACAGCCTAGTCACTGCAGTCATCAGATCTGTCTGGCATGATTAATTATTTAACTAACTGACTTAGAGGAATGGCTCAACACCACATTTCTTTGCACTCACAGCCTCAAACTCACAGATCTTCTTAACAGCAAGCCAAGAAATTTATGACAGCTAACAGCTAACATGGCTTAAATCTGGCTTACACTATGTCATGCATTTATTATCATTTAATTGTTCTGAAAGAAAATAAAGTAATGCTCTGAAGGTGTGCATCCTTGAGCCAAAAAGCTCACATGAGGGGCTGTTGACTGATTTTGTGATATATTGCCCATTTTAGGATAATAGATTTGTTTATTGACTTTCTTGGTTAACACAGCTTTTCCAGCAATGCAGTTAATGCATCTTATTTTAGTGGTAAGGAGAAAAGATCCCCAGTGACCTGGCCTGGGGTCCCCAGGAGCAACCAGTGTGGGGAACTGTTACAGCTCCCACCCTCCTGGCTCACTTGGGCTCCTAGGTGGCACATCCAAGGCTACCAGCATGGTTAGGGCTCAGTCCTCAGGGTGAGCAATTAAAGAGCCCCCTGGGCAGGCAGAAAATAGGTTTTCTTCAAAGTGGTGCTCCTGTGATGCAACCCCAGCAGGCTGGGTTGAAGGGTAGGGGAAGGAGTTTTACCTGCACCAAAGAATAGTTATGGGCTGAGACAAGTGCATGTGGTTTTGTTCATAAATATGAAAGTTTAGTCTTAGGAGCTTGAGATGCTTTGGAAATGCCTTTAGATGATGCAGCTTGGAGTCCCATAAATAAGTGATTTCAGGCACAAATGTTTTAGCTGTGGTATTTTTCAGTCTGCTCTTTATACAGGGAGATTCATTAATGAACACACATTTAACATGCATTAGTTCTGCTTTTCCTTTAAGCATGCATATTCATTTTTGCTTTAGTGATTGAAGTAATAATTACGGTACAGCATCATTTAATAAAGAAATATGAAAAACATAACACTCAGTCAGAGTATCTTAATATATCAAAGTGCTATGACACATATAATATGAAGGTTGTACTTTCTATGTGAAGATTTAAAATTGCTTTGCAAGTATGAATTTATTGCATCTTAGAAAGCTTTTGTGAACTAGAAAGTAATAGCATACATCTTTCTAGCAGAGACTCATTCAGATTGCCTGAATTTATATCATTTATAAAAGAGAAGACAGTAAATCTGTTACCAAGAGAGGAAGCAGATATTGTGGCCTCCATGTTTATACTTCAGCTTACAGAAAATACTGCAGAAACTGGAGGTGTTTACAAATCTGTTACAGTGATAAGATTTATTTTCAGTGCTTTTGCCTGATTTATATTTGAGCCTGTAGCATGAGCAGTCTAGTGACTCCTCACATTTTCTATCATTAAAAGCTCATGTAATCCACAGGATTTTAAGGGCTGTGCTCTGGGGATAGAACTCCCATGAAAGGCATCAAAATGATGTGATGACATCATAAAAACTGTGGGTACAGAAGTACTGCATTTTCCTTTAGTCTGTATTTTCTGTCATGTATAACAGAATGGGGGTGACAACTGCCCCTTTCTATTACTGCAAAGCCCTTCCTAATCCCTCTTTTTCACAGAATATGTAGGAAAAAAACCCAAAACCCTGAAAGTATAAAGTTCTCCTGAAGTTGGTGATAACTTTGCTATGAAGATTTCCCAAGTATGAAACTTTGAATTTGGTAATTTTTACATGGTCTAGGACTAAACAAATGTAGATGAAATATAGGTTTTTTATATATCCTAATGAAATTCCATTCTAATCATCTCATCTCCATCTTCCCAAGAAGTTGATGACCAGCTCTAATTTTTGCCACATCCTTTGTATTTGCACTGAACTTCTCTTTTAAATGCATGTCTTTCTTTTTAATAGCTTTGAATTTTATAACATAGATTTGGATCCTTGGCTTCGGCTGCATTCATAGAAATCTCACAAAAGGAATTCACTGTTATTCAACAACAGTTAGATCTGTCAGTTTTAGAAATATAAACATTCATTTTCACAAGGTTTCAAGTAATGCTAAATGCAGCACTGTGGGGTATTTACAATATCCAGCTTTTAACACTCAGATGCCCTCAGCTATCCAGCTGTTTTTAGGGAATTATTTTATCAGGAACATTTTAGGACAGGATTTACTGTGGTATTGGGAGTCATTTCTGGCAAGATTCTCTTCAACTTGCTATGCAAGAAACCAGGGTAACCCAGGTTATTTAGTATTTGACTCCTATTGTCTCCTGCTTCTCTCCAGGGTATATAATTATCTTACTATGAAAACTCAAAAGTTGTTTAATTATTTATCTTTTAGTTATTATTGCTTAATATTTTGTACATTTAAAATACTAAAATTGCTTCACAGTCATTCTGTGTGCATAGCTTTTGGTCAGGACAGAGCTGGTTTTCTTCACAGGAGCTGGTTTGAGGCTGTGTTTTGGATTTGTGCTAAAAGGAGTGTTTATAATTCAGGGACGTTTTAGTTACTCCTGTGCAGTGCTTGCACAGAGCCAAGGCCTTTTCTACCCCTCCAAGTGTCCCACTGATGAGGCTGAGGGTGGACAAAGAGTTAGGGGGGGCACAGATGGGACAGCTGACCCCAGCAGACCAGAGTTATTGCACACCATATGGCATCATGCTCAGCAATAAAGCTGGATGCTGGTGGGGACTGGCAGGGGCTGCCCTTCCTCTGGGACAGGCTTGGTGCTGAGCAATTGTATTCTTTTGTATCACTTTTTACCCCTGAATTTGCTTCCCTTCCTCCCTTTCTGGTGGTTTCTTTCCCTTCCTTCTAAAAAGATTAGATTGTCTTTATCCCCACTCACAAATTTTTGCACTTTTACCTTCCTGATTTTCACCCCATCCTTTTGGGGAGGAGAGAGTGAGAAGCAGGGTGGGCTTTATCTGCCTGCCTGTGCTGAACCACAACGCTGTGGCTCCTAAGGCAAGGTGGAATATTGTCCAAAAAATCAGTTACATTTTTGTTTACATTTTTTTTTTTTGTTTGGTCTTTCATAAATCCACCCTGTGTGTTTAAGTGAAAAAACCACACCCACATTTAATGCTCTGATTTTCTAGTTTTCAGTAATTGCAAATGATTGATATCATATTATCTGACAATAATTTACATGATGTCAGTACGTAATAGAGAAGAAAATGCTATTTACTTTGCACACTAATGGATATGGAATTAAATAAGGTTCATATATTTCTTGAATGGTGCCTTACTTTCACAATCTATTCAAATTATTGTTCAATAAACATGAGTTCTACATGCCTTTTTTTTTTTTTTCTGAACTCAAAAATCCTGTATAAGTTACTGTTAGTTATGTTTCTGCAATACTCCTGATATTAATAGCCTGTCTCATATAAAGAAGTCAAAATGGCTAGCAGGGTTTCTTACTGCACTCAGTTCTAGACTGCCAGATGCTGTTAAGCAGTTGTTGTTGCAGTTTATCCTAGAGCTATTTATAATTAACTAATAACTGATTATTCATAACTTGACAAATAAATTCATCGTGTACAATTAATAAATGGCACAGCTAGGCCAATCTTCAGGATATATTTTGCTTTGTGAAAGTAGAAAGTAGATACTTGCATAACAGATTCAGATTGAATTTTATGTCTAAACTCAAGTTTTGGAGCTGATAATGGTTGTTTGGCTACTCTGTTGAGGCATCATGAGAAGTCACTCTAGGCAGAAAGTGCTTGGGCAACTAATATGAAGGCTCTTTTGTTCCTCAGGTAATGAACAGCACTGCACCTGCACCTAGGCACTTGTTGGTCAAGGGAACACAAGGATCTTGCCCTTGTGTGAAAAGACATGTATGGAAAATGGAAAAGGCACATAGGGATACTCCATTCAGCCTAAGAAGGACTTTATAATTGCTGCTGCACTATGCTGGGATGGACCTTTGGGTCCAAGCTGCCATGGAGTGGCCAAGAGGGAAGCTGTTTCTCCTTCTGTCTCTTCCCTGGGCTGGTAGTTATCCCAGTGAATATGTCACTGTGAGTGTCCTGCAAACCTTAGCTCTTGCTACCTATCACCTACACAATAGGAAATGATATAACCATGTCTAAACCTTTCTTGTCCCTTCCCTTCCCTTCCCTTCCCTTCCCTTCCCTTCCCTTCCCTTCCCTTCCCTTCCATATGACAAGAAAACTGTCATTAACTTTCCCCAAAGTTAATGGGCAACCAAAATAACAACCTCTTGAAGTTGTCTCTAGCTGAGAAAAGCTCCACAAATAACATTCTTCAAAACTGCTTGAGAAGAAGGCACAGTAAGACTCCAGGGCATAATTAGTTATGCCCTGAATTTCAATGTCTAGTTTGGATTATTTATTCACCCATTTCTTGTCAGTATAGGCCAGATCCTTGGACCTTACTATCTATCTTACTGTAGAAAACAATGTTTTGAGAATCAGATGATTTTTCCTTTCTTTCCCCCATACTCTGTTTTTGTTGATATTGATTGCAAGTGGTTTCCTGTACTGCAGCAGAAAGCTGGCCTATCTTGTCAGCATTTTCTGTATTACAGAGTGGGATTTCATGGTAATTACAACAACATGTTTTTATGATTGGAAGCAGGAGCTTCCTTTAAAATGCATTAAAAATGCAATAGTGTATAAATAAATTTTTCTCTTCCATCTTCTCCCAAGCATTAATGTGCAGTGCCTTTTTGCCAAAAAAGAAACAAGTAGAATTGTCTAATCTTGAATAACTGTGCAGAACTCAGTAAGTGCCTAAAATGATGGTTGCATGGCTCTTAACAATCCTAATGTAAGTGACAATATTTTTCTGTTGTAAATTGTCAGTGCTTCTGGAACTAGATTTGAACATCTTAGCAAAGCACTTTCTCTTGAGTTTCCTTCCAGCCCAAGTGTTTTGCCATTTCTGAAGTCTATCTTGTTTAAACTTCTGTGTGAGATATTGATAAAGTTACACTGTTCAAAGGTACAACTGTCTCAATCCAATGGAAGCTGTTGTAGCCAGCAGGAGGTACCAGTAGCTGCAGGGGTTTGTGCTACTCTCCATGAAACAGCACCTTCCTTTAAGCTTATGTTCTTCAGCCTCAGGGAACAGAAATAAGTTCAGTGCCTAGGGAAACATTTATTTTAGAAAATGGTGTAAAGCTTCTATTGTACTGAATGAATTTCAAACTTCAATAATGTGACCTTTTTGCCTGAATATTCTTTGCCTGAATATACAATGCAGTAGAAACCCCCTGTGAAAAGCAAGGCTATGTTTCATGGCTAAATACGGGCTATAGAGTACCCATGAAGTGCTTTTTGTTGATTTTTCTTTTTTAGAGCAATATTCAGTTCAACATCTCAGTCATTTTAGATTGAAAGAGATTAGCTTTGCAATAGGAGATATCAATGAATCCAGTGCTAAGTTAATCAGACCTCAAAGCCATTTTCTCCAAAGCAAGAAGGGCACAAACACAGCCAGAGGAGATCTTTCATCCTTGGTGTTGGCATTGTTCTGGGGAGCAGAGGAAAAAACGCTTGGCAGGATTGCCATTCATCACTTTGTGCTTCTGTTTGAAACATACAATGAGCTCACTGTTTTGCATGGAGAAAAAGTCAGTTATTAACTCAAGCAGTTTCTATTCAGGAAGAGATTATGGGGAATAGCAGCCAGTCTACCAATCTAACTTTTGTGAGATATTTTCTAGTATCTGTTACCTTTTCACTGACAAATTCTGCTGGTTTTGGCTGGCAGAGTTAATTTTCTTCACAGTGGTTGCTGTGGGGCTGTGTTTTTATGATTCCAGTTCTCTCCCTGATCCTGCTGGTGGGGGAGTGAGTGAGCAGCTGCATGGGGCTTGGATGCTGGCTGGGTTGAACCACAACACAGATGTAAAGCAGGCCTAGAAAACTCTGCTTTGTGGCATGTAGTAGGAGACAGTTTCCATCTGAAATGTTTGTGTCTGCAGCTAATGTGACAGCTCAGAACAGGTACAATGATTGTGGGGATTGAGCAGATCTATTACCCATGACTGCCACAGTGCTCAGGGGCATAGTCAGGAGCATTGTGTCCTGGCTGAGATACAGCTGCTTCTCTGCTGCCATTTCACAAAAAGAAGTAGAAAAGTTCTTGAAAAAAAACAAGGTAGTGTAGAAGTGACATGAAGTCAGCTATGAAAGAGGGGAACACACAGCTGGAGTTGGCCTGTGGGACAAAACAGCATGTAGAAAAGTGGGTGGAATTGGAAGATAGATAAAGTATGGGATTTGGATCCCTGAAGTAGCTTATATTTTAGATCACATTTCTAGACAGGCATGACATTCTTGTGAAATACCTGGTTTCTTTTTATAGCCATTTTCCTCATCTGACAGCATTTTTCCTAAATGTGGCCATTGAAGGGTGCTGTATCTTCTGCCTGGTCTGAGTTTCTTGGCCATGTGCCTCTGTTTCTCCTGATTTTAAGATATTCTGAGAATGATATCACTGCATACATTTATTTCACTGATTTTGAGTTTGGGTTCTTTTTGTTTTGATTTTTTTTTTTTTTTAAGAAGAAATCAGTCAGAAAGGTGGCCAGAGAGAAACACAAACTTCTTGTATCTGACTGTGGTGCTGTTGTCAATATGAAGCAGCCTGCAACTGCCTATATTCCCTCGTCTATATATGCAGTCCCCAGCCATGGTCTGCCTGTACACTTCCCCCAGCAATGATCCTGCTCTCCTGAGATCGCTGGAGACTCAGGACCTCTGAAAAGGTCTCTGAAGAGGTCCACAAAAAGCCCAAGTGGTGACACCTCAGCCTTGGCAATCATGCAGCCTGTGTGGCATCCGAAACCTTCTGACTGCCATCTGCAGAGGAGTGGAAGATAAGGCATCTCAGCTCCCAGAACAGGGCTTCAGGTGACAGTGGGTGCTCTCTGATCTGCCTGGCATTTCAGAATTCAGAGAAGTGGATTAGAACAAGGGCAATGGCAGTGGTGTGGAGATGAAAATGACTGTCCAGGCTTGGCTGCATCACATCTCTTCCCAGCCGCTGACCTTGTCCATATGTGTCAGGAAGGGAAACAGTCTTCTTGTAGATCTAGTGGATATTTAGTGAGAGACTCAGCAAATCAAGAAAGCTGGAAAAACAGACTTTTTCTTAATTTTTTACCTGATTGAGCTGTTTATCTGAAGCCTTTTAAGCAAAATGGAACTGAGAAGTTCCCCAACAATCAGATTCCCCCAGAGACTGAATCTGGGACCTTAACTAAACCCAGATTAGTGAAGCAATCTGTTAGCAGAGATTTTAGAAATCATTATTAGGTTTGAGGGTTTTGCTTGTTTGTTTGGTCATTTCGTTGGTTGTTTTGTGTTTTGTTTTTTTTTTCCTCAGAAGACTGTGGTAGAAAGTTTGCCTGAAAAAGCACAGAAGAATCTTCAGTGGCTGAGACTGCAGCTATTGCCTAGAAATCCTAGATCTAGTCTAACAAGTAGGATGAATTACCAAAATAATAGGTCTGTACATTTTGACAGAAAAGATAAATGAACTGGTTTGGTTTGTGTTGGGGTTTTTTTCCTCACTAAAAATAAGACAGTATTTGCATCTAGGACATGGATTAGGCATGTAGCACATATATATACTGGTCCTCTTGCTAAGAAATATGTGCTATAATGACACACAGCATATAGAAAATTGTATTTTATCTATTGTTCAACATAAGGGGGAAAAATTAGAAGCTCACCTTTTGTGCCCTGCGCTTGTCTGCTCGTTGATTCTGATGGTAAATGCGGCTGAAGTTGGAGACAATTACAGGAACTGGCAGAGCAATGACCAAGACCCCACTCAGGGAGCATATTGAACCAAAAATCTTGCCAGCTATTGTCTTTGGCACCATGTCGCCATACCTAGGTTAAAGAAAACAAGAGTTATAGTAAAGACAAAATCTCTTCTAATAGTTTAGTTTCACAATTAATTAATTGCACAAAATATTTTACTTCTCTTGAAAATAATGCTGCATATAGATAATGCTTTTACACATATTCTTACATATACAGTGCGCCCATTGTTGTGCACAAATAATTCAAATCTAAAACAAAAGCTGGGTCTCCCATCTGTCAAAATGGGGGCAAGTAAATCATGTTTTATCTGCTGTACTCTTCCCAGGCCACCTCTATTGCAATGAAGAGAGAATGACCTTGTTAAGTAAAAACAAATCAGTGTTGAAGTTCAGTCCTTATGCTATTTAAATGTTGAAAGAACTCATCAATTTCATTGGCAAGATCTGAGAGAGACCACTTGGTAAATTAGATACCAAAATGAATAATCTATTGTCTGAAGCTGATATAGTACTTTCATTTAGCAGGGTGACACATTTTTGCAACAGGTTTCCCAGGAGATCATGGACTTTCTGTCATTGTATTTTTTCAACTTGGCAAGACAGAAGCATGACTGTTCTAACTTCTTGTTGACATGAGAAGCTGGAGTAGCTGAGTTCCAGATGTCCCATCCCTTCTATGGTCCAGGGGAAAGTAAACATGAAAATCTCAAGCCACAAGCAAGCAAGCAACCAAATTGTAAATGCAATCCTGACAGAATTACTAAAGCTACCACCTTTCTTTATGATACTGGATATTGTTTTGTCCAGCAAATAAGAACAAAGTGTTACTGATGTATGTAAAGGCACTCCAGTGATAACTTATTAAGAGATTTTAGATCATTGCATTTTGCTATATTCTACAGGGAAAGTATGTAATTACATACTACAGAGTTTAATAAAATTGAATTACTTTCAAGTACCATTCAGTTTTTAACTTTATTGGATTTTAAGTCATTATTAAACATTGGCTTTAGCTTGTGAGTTTAGTATGCTTGTGAAAAGAGAGCATATTCCCTATTACAAAGAATTTATAAACTCTTAACACAAGAAAAGTTAAGAAATAAAACCGTGGGGGAACAGTGTTTAGAAAATACTATATGGAAAACAAAACCTGTCTGTTCAGCAGGAACTGGAAAAATAATAAAGAAGGGAGAAATCTTAAAGTCAGTGTCCACATTGTGCATCTAATCACAAGGGATAGATAAAAGGGTGAGAATAATGGAGAAACTATATTAAGTTAGAGGACACCTTCACCAATGAGAGCTCAGCTCATGTCAAAAGGAGGTGAAGATGAATGCTTTGCATTTTGTAAGATATGAGGAAAGCATTGAACACAAATATTTGAATAAGTTGTTATCCAGGCAGATATAATATAGATGACTAAGTATTAGACTATTGACATAGATTATGTTGTGTTTAATAAATATTTGGTTGCTTTACTAAGCATGTCCAAGTGTAAAATATTCTCATGAATAATATAGTTAATATTTCTGCCCATATTCCCCCCCACCCCACACACTTACTTAGAATTTGAATGCTATTCATTTCTCATTTTGTGACATGGCAGGATTGCATGGAAAATACAAAATTTAATAGAATCCCTCTTTTACATGAATAATATAACGGGTCTTAATTAAAGATATCTAAAACCTGGAAAAATACTAGAAAGAACGTCATGCTTTCCTTCACATCAACATTTGTACCCCACTACATAGGCACTTTTGGTGCCTATCTCTTCATAAAGCCTGAGCTGACTATCAACTGTATGCAAGACCAGCTGTTCTTTTCTTTGGGCACGGAAGTGGATAAATGACCTTCCAAGGTCTCTGACAAATGGGATCCCCAACACCTCACTAATCCCAATATTTCCAGGCAGAACAATAGAAAACCAAAGGGCATAGGGCCAGGGATGTGAGCTTTGTGGAGAAGAGCCGGAATCAAATCACTGGTAAACATTTCTGCTTTACCCTGTTCATTAGTTTTACTTCATTCTTACAGATACAAGTATTTTCATATATTGGATCAAGCTATGTCAACAGAAACCTGACACAACCCAAATTTTGAAATGCAAAATTTACACATGCCCAGTACTAGATCTCTTAAATTAGATCTATTAAATGAGATTCCTAAACCTATATTTAGGTGCTTATCACTTGAAATGCTAAACTGCTGAACCTACATAAGCTTCCATTGTCACTGATGGCAGCTGTGGACAGAAGGCATAGTTGGCTCCAATTAATTTGGCTTGAAATTGTTCAGGGATATAGTTCATCCTGTTGATAATGTGACACTATAATAATATGAATCAAGAGCAGACTGAAGCGTTAGGAGTTGTGACAGGAAGCACAAGCTCATCTGTATTTAGCATTTCAGTATTTATGTGTGGACCTAATCAGTGACTTAAGCAGATGCCTTTTCATAATATTTTAGTGTTACAGAGTGAAATAAAAAAATTTAGGATTGTTTGACACAAGAAGGTATTTTGCAATGTTTTTCTTACCTTCTGGGCAAAATGTCATGCAGATGCATATAGGGCTTACTTTAAAATAACTTGCTTTTGGTTACTTTTCTTTGTTAGCTTGCATGAGTTGTAATACAGTGACATTTTCCAAAGGAAATGTTGCTTGTCTGTTATTTAGTGCAAGTAATGCCTTTTGCATCATTAATAATTCTTACATAATTTGTTTTTCTCCTATTGCTAACCACTATGTTGGAGTTGTTTAAATAATATTATGGTCAGAAGAAATTACTTCAAAGAAATTAATCTTCCTAATTCTCACAAGGTGAGAAAAAAATTTGGTAACTTTTGTGACAAAACAGAGGTTTTGCTACGTTTGTTCTGGTTAGCCTGGCTCTCCTCTGGGATAGTGACACAGATTTTAGTCTAGTGTACTCATGATAAGAATTGCTAATGAAGTTCCTCCTCCTGAAATAAACATTACATTTAGTTATACCTCATATATCACTGGACACCACCAATGAAAATGGATGATATAAAATGAAGGGAAAATTCCTTCTATAACCCCAAGTACAGTTGTATTATTCTTTGGAAATTCTAAACTAAAAAAAGAGTTTAACTCCATTTTCAGGTGGCAGGGAAGCTTAGAGGTGCTAGTATTTCATAGTGGAAAATTTATACTTGATCTCTAAAACAAATTCTAAATTATGCAGAAAATCTGATTTCTTCAGCCATTGAGACACAACAAATGTAGAATCTTATTAAGCAATTTTTACAGATTCCCTTTTCAAAGGAGAACTATTTTAAGGTTTTATCTAGTGCTACACTGCTTTTCTCACTTTTTTTCAGGCTGGAACTGCAAACATATTCTTCTTTATTTGCTTTTTTTCCCTAGTTGTTATTTTTTATAACTTTGTATATGGTCTGTTCTGCATATGTCTATTACTGTAGCCAAAGCTCAAGCCAGTCTTTGGGCATTTATGATTTGTACTGACAATCTAATTTTGTAATGTCAGAAGTCTCATTCCAATATTGTATGTTCTGGATGAATGAAGAGGAGGAGGCTTCGTACTGATCCCTGATCTCAACCAGGTGCATTCTACTTCAGTTACCAAAAAGGGAAGGGAGAAGGCTATGACAAACTAGGTATGTCAATCAAATTTTATCAAATCACAAGTTAGAAACAACATGATCAAACTAATGCTTAGGTTTCACTAGATGTAGTCCAGACAGACCAGATGTGCTCTTGCTTGCAGTCCATGGATATCTCTTCACTAAGTGACACTGTATGGGATGGATGGATGGATGGAAGAAAAGCATGTATGTTTGTCTTGGTTTTTTTGTATTAGGTGACAGACCTCTTCTGCATGTTTGACTGCTTATTGCAAGACAGGCAGCAAGCCATTTTGCAAATACTGTATTTTTCAGAGTGTTGGTGTAAGCAACATGGGTGTGATGTAGCACATTGCATGACAGATGGGGTGGGATTGAAATGTAGCTTGAATCACACACAGAATATGGAGCTCTTGCAGGAGCTTGGGAAACACACATGTATTTGGGGTTACTAATACCCAGCCAATAATCTCAGCAATGCCGTGTCAGATCTTACCCATGGACATCCACCTGCCAGCACAATACTGCTTTTCTAACTGATGAGTGGAATATATCTGGTTTTGCATACCCATAACTCAAGAAATCTCAGACAACACAGGGTCTATTTGTAGCATCATCACCTATTCATCTTATTCCTGAATCTAATGAAACCCAGCTTTTGATGGCTGTAAAATGAAATATTTCATAAGTCAAAGGTCCAAATTATAACTGAAATGAATCATACTTTTTGGCCATTTTTCCTTGATGTGAGAGAGAATGTATATTCTTTAACAATCTTAACAATTGAGAGGGACAGTGCTGCTTATTTAACTCGTGGTTTTTGTTGG
>WEIU01023518.1:224317-343243 GCA_013389925.1 Aegithalos caudatus
TTTGTTTTGATTTGTTTTGTTTTGTTTGAACACAGGAGTAAATTTATTTCCAAGTGAAAAATAAGTGTATTGTGGATGTCAAAATAAAGTGACAGAAATTGTAGTTTTAGTGTATTTTTGTGTATGTTACATCAGAAATTAATATTTGAAATACCTCACTTTGGGTCAAAACACGCCCAAATGTACCAAATATGTACAATTGGAGGACATATATATGAAGAATAAATCCAGCATTTGCATTGTTGTAAAGCCTAAATACTCGAGGCTGAGACTGACGGACGCAGTAAAGATTAAAAAACCCCTCACTATGATCGGGTTTTGTGACACTAGAGGGCGTAAACGCCATTAAAACCAAATGCAAATGCAGAAACTATTTAAAATGCGTGTTACAGATACATATGCCCTATTCCACCTCTTTAGAATTAATTTACATTCTTTAAAGAATTATTACATTGATTGAGGTCTGTTGTCTGCTCCCATATTATTTGCTGAAAAGGAAATCTAGTAACATTTTTTTTTGTTTTCAAACACGTAAAACATGTCAGAAAATAATGGAGTTGTAAAATACATGCAAAGACATTAAAATTAACTTGGTAATACTTATTTTAAAAGCAAAGGATTTTATGACCAAAGAACAATGGAAATAATACGAGATCCATGGGAACTAAACAATCTTTATAGAAGCCAGCACAGCTCATATCTTTTCACATGTGGGGGACAAATCACACTTCCCAGTAGATTTAGTGGGTCATCCAGGCAGAGATCAAGATTTTTGTATGGGAGTTGATGAAAAAAACAGTGCCCTGCCTTTCCTAGGCAAGGGCTCTCCTCCCATCCTCCCACTGCTCGCTTGCTCAGCGTCGGTGCTTTACCCACCTGGGTGGGATGACGATGCATCTGCTCTCTTGTCTCCTGTCTCAGCTAATGGCTCTTTCCTCTCCTCCAGGGAAAGCCCCAGAGGCTGCTGTGGTGAGACTCTCAGACAAGGTTATACAGCTGCTCATCGGCCCATGAATTTAGGCTGCCAGCCACCCACTTGGGCACAAGTTTACATCCCAGTATAGGAGAGCAGGCAGGAAAAGCAATTCCCATCCTCTCTGACACTAAAACAATAATCATGGTGAATCTGACTTACTGTCCTGGTTTTGGCCAGGTCTGAAAGTAGCCTAATGATTTTGGAACAGCAATTTCTAATAGTGCAAAATGGTGCTGGTTGTATGAGGTGCAGAACAACATTACATAGATTACTTCAAATTTTATTCCAGCCTAGGAAGATTTTGCATGGAATTGCAAATAATCTATCTGGATGCTTTTACTGCTGTGCAGGGCCCTCTGCTGCAAGAGCTCTCTCTTCTGCCTAGTCATGATGGACACGGTTCCCTCTGGGTCCACAAATGTTCCTTCAAGTGCTGTCCAGTATGATCATTCATGAATGATAAAAACCACATCTTCTTTTCAGAAGAGGTAGTGCTCCCTGGGTTTTCCACCCTGCAGTGAAAGAGAATTAAAATAGTGCCCCTGCACCTGGCTGGGTTAGCAGTTCCTCAAATGCAGAATTTCTAATAAAAGTCAGGGGATTTGAGGGGGATTGTGGGTTTCGTCTTTTTTTTTTTTTTTTTTCCTTTTCTTTTCCTTTTTCTTTTGTATGTGCACCAGGGTTTTCACTTAAACAGATTTGCACAGTGGACTTAGTACTTAGAGGTCAAAACACAGGAGCTTTTGCATGGAAAAGTTAAAAGGCTTGGCCAAGGAAACACTCCCCGCTTCTTGCAATCCAGACCAAATTTCAGATAACCTAACTCCTTCTGTTTTCCTTTATCATGAAATATTAAATTCAAAGAGGTAAAAGATATCTTTTGTTGTCATCTCTCCCTCACTGAACAGGAAAACTTATTATCCTACCTGTTCCTGAGCAAATCATCACAAAAGTGTGATGATTGCTTCATCCTCCATGGGGAATTTTTAAGCCACCAGAGGTGCAGCTCAGCTTACTCCCAACAGCAATATTACAGTCACAGACATACTACTGAAATGGCATTTCTGGTGGTTTTTTTTTTTTTTTTTTTTTTTTTTTTTTTTTTTTTTTTNTTTTTTTTTTTTTTTGTTTTGTTTTGTTTTGTTTTGTTTTGTTTTGTTTTGTTTTTGTTTTTTTTCTCTTCCAGATTTCAGAAGCAAAAATAAGCATGCTTGTTTTTAGGAAAAAGAATGTTTCTGAATGGATCCAGCACTTCATAAAGACAGGGAAAGCAACATAGCACTATAACTGTTCTTGATATAAAACTTGCAAGCTGCATTTCCAAGTGTTTCCTAAATCCTGGTAGTTCTCACAATACACTGTCCATCACCCACAAGCACAGGTGAAGATGTTCCTTCTTTAGAGTTTGTAGGCAAAGGGGGCATTGACAACCCTTCACACAGAACCAGGATTCTGTGGCAAGTGCAGGTGCTCTCAGTTTACGTGGCCCTGCCAGTGCCCAAGCCATCTCCTGCCTGAAGGCGACACTGACACTTTGACAATCACTGCAGAATGTCTCTGCAGAGGAAGCTTGTGCTTCCAACCCCCCTATTTGTTTAAAGTGATGTAGACATCATGTTCCATTAGCTCAGAGTTGAGTCTTCCAGCAGTGGTTTTTGTGATGGAGATGCTCTCCTGAGAGATCTGCAATGCTATTCGCTGGGATATTTTGCTTAGTTTAGTGGATGGAGGAATGTATGTCAGCAATAAAATTAATCAGCTAGACTGCCACACACTCCGCAAAGGATGAGTGATTTGTTAAGCCCTATCTTTGATCTCTCATGGGCATGTGAATAAACCAATCTCCACTAGCTCCCTTCAGAACTAGTAGACTAGCTCTGGGACTAAGCATGCACACTGCAAGGGAACAAATATCAGTTAACCACTTTAATTTTGAGATCACTTGAAAAAAAGACCATCAGTAAAAATATAGAAGCTAGGCATTCTAACAGTACAAAAAGAAATTCTATGCATAAAGCAATACTATAGACATGTCAAATTACATTTGACAATTGCTAAATGGAGTCCTTGTCTAAAGAGAATGCTGTAGATTGTTATAAAGCTGTTCCCCTAGAGCCTTCAAGCTGCTTGGTAACTAAATGCTGGTGAGTTGACACTAATTAGCCATTTATTTCAACATTACATCCAACAACAGATAATATAAATTGCTACTGGTAATAATTTTAAGTGGAATTTCTAAATAAGCATTTGAACTGTGTTGCCTTAAGGATTCAGCCTGTACAGTTACAATTTGGGAGCTAATTCTGTTTTTAAAACACTACTGTATGTGAATGTGAAATGAGCCAGGTTTGAAAGAATGAGTCAGACAGAAGTAAAAATTATTTAATTTCTTAAAATGATCTTTACTCCTGAGAATACAATATCTGATTAACATTGAATGAATTTATTACTTTGTTGTATTACTTTAGAATTTTAAGTCTTTAAGATACCATGGTGATGAGTGGAGTATAAATGCTTGGCTAGATGTTATTTCATAAGATAGTACAAAGGATTACAGGAAGAATATACTTTTCCCGTGTCACTCAAGTATGTATTTTCTGGGGCCTGATGCATACATATAATCTTTTCATTCAATTATTTGTGAAGTCAAAAGTTACTAAGAGGGGGAAAAAAAGAAGACAATTTGATCTTTGCTCTGGTAACTCTGGCTTACTTCACACAGAGAAAATGTTCCAGGGTTTTTGCTCCTAAAAATCAATTACTTGTATTACTTACTTAGGATCTAATTTTATATCAGTTCTTTCACAGAAACACTCCTATAGGGTGAACTGACCAGCTCTTTCATAGCTTATAAATGAACAAAAAAATGCCAGTAATAGTTCAGACTGAAACTTCACCTACCCTAATATTCAGTCTCTAAAATATAACCTGAAGCAAACAAACATATAGGGAAAAAAAGTAGGCTAAATATACATGGTAGTATCATTGAATGATCTTCCATCCTTCAACCACTTACAAATAACTGAGGTGCCAACTAAATTTTTTTTTTTTTTTGGTTAGTTATTCTTAGAGGGTTGCATTTCCATGGGCTTCATGTTGACCCTTTAGATCTGTGCACATTTCTGGCGTTCACAACACTGGCAGTTCCTTGGCGAGTGTCCTTTTGACTCTTCTGGCTGCAGGTCCTTGTTCCATGTGATGCCCCCAGCCAGGTTCTTGTATTCAAAAAAGCATCTGGTGATATTCTCCAGCCATTGTCCTCCTGCCTTGTGTGTTTTCATACCTACTTGCCTTATGTCTTTCCTAGGCTGGCAAGTCCTACTGTGTTCATACAGAATCTGCTCCTATATTTGATCATACTTTTTGGCCTTTTTGAATCTCCTGTATTTCTAAAAACTGTTAGCAGAAA
Organism: Aegithalos caudatus; assembly: GCA_013389925.1. Lineage (NCBI taxonomy): Eukaryota > Metazoa > Chordata > Aves > Passeriformes > Aegithalidae > Aegithalos > Aegithalos caudatus. The sequence goes on from WEIU01023518.1 coordinate 228,703, forward strand.
AACAAGATCAGAACTGCACACAGTTTTCTAAAAAGAAGTACAGACCAGTTCAGGATTGCTTATATTTCTGGTCCCAACTTGGACAGTGAGCCATTATTATTCACAATGTTAATGCACGATTTCCCACCCTCTTTATTTCTCCAAATCTTTATTGGTGGGAGCTGATAAGATTTGTCTTGCTTTCCACATATCTATCACTGAGAGAGGAAAAAGATCTCTTGGGGTTCTGGCATACTACAGATGTTTTGATGAATGTCATCACATAATTTGTACAAAATAATCATTGAAATGGCATACATCAGCAAGCACTTGTGCTAACCAGAAAAAGAAAATTCACCCCTAGATTTGTACCAACATTTAGGTTAAAAGGAATGTATCTTTGTTTGTCCTATGGATATGAATTTTCACTTTCGGTTTCTTTGGGTTTTTTTCTTCTCCCTTTGTTATTTCAGAAAATTCTTTTTTGGGAGAACTGAATTAAAAAGCAATATAATGTTAAGAGACTGTGTTTTTTTATCTCATGGATAAATGAACAAATAAGAACCAGGATGAATGCACACCAATCCCAAAAGCTCATAATTTTAAATAAATTGAGGCAAATAAAATAAAAGTATTTCCAGCAGTTCCTGTGTGAGACATTATCAGGAAGCAACATGAACATCTGGCTATAAAATCCTAACCTTCAAAAGTAGCACCATCTCCAGTCATTCAAAGGTTAGAGGTAAGAGATGGGCAATACCTTCAAGTGAGGGTCTGGCCATGGTGCCCAGTACTGAGTGGATAAACACCCCACAGTACTGGTGGTAGCAGGAGCAGTGTGAGATGTACTGACTGCACCAAGGATTGCTCCAAAGAGAGCACAGTTGCAAGCTCCATTGATTCCCAGCAGGACGGACTAGAGTTTGGTGCATTCTTCCTGGGAAACAGTTCCAAGGCAGCTGATAAATATCACCCATCATGTCCCCTCACCTAGCCTTGGTTTATGGGCACTCTCTGTTCCCTCAGACATCTCATGAGCACATGGCAGGACCCAACAAAATTCTGAGTACTTCTAGGAACACGCTATTTTGTAAAATTTTTCAGCATCATGACTAAAATTAGGACTGAGCTGTGAAGCACAGATTTTGGTGCAGATTCAAATGCCCTTTCTGAAGCCCAGGGGTATGTTTTGATGTGCCACCTTGTTCCAGCAGAGAGAGATTGTTCCTATTAGTTGTGTGATTACTATATTCTGGGCCCAGTGCTTATCCCAGAAATATTGCTGAAAATTTTATGTAATTAATTTCTCCTATATTTTTCCTTTTAGTTTCAATACTTGTGCTAAATAGCAGCAAATTCAAAACAAAGCATTGATCTGCCAATCCAATCCTAAATTTCTTGAGTATATATTAGCCATCAGGTCAAACTGCTCCAAGTATAAATCACATTAATACTAAAAAGCACTGTGAAAGTTTGCAAGGACAGCCATGCCTCATTTTGTGACAGCTACTGGGCACAGCACTGAGATCTGTGAGCTGATTGCACTTGGGACTCAAATACAGCTGCTCCCGTGTTTAAGAAAAACTCTGACTAATGAGGTTTTAGCCACTGCTGGTCTTCATGCTGTTCAGTACTCTAATGGGCAGATCAAGATCTAGGTAGGGATGATTCCCAGCAAGTGTGCAACTCCTTCTCCTTTTTTTCACCAGGACCCATCCTACAGGGAAGTTTTCTGCCTCCTTGGGGCCCATGTAAGTGGTATTACTAGGAAACTCCCTGATCTGACACAACCCTCTGATTATTAACCTCTATTAGTTGTCAGGTCCATAGTGATGAGATTGAAGAAATTAGTCCTGGAGCAATCAAAATGTACTTCAGGGCACTGGAGCATTTGGTCAAAGGAGTGTGTATGCAAGGAGTGTGGCTCAACAGGGCCAAGTGCATGGACCTGCACTTTGGTCACAACCCCATGCAGAGCTACAGGCTGGGGGCAGAGGGCTGGAAAGTCACCCAACAGAAAAGGACTTGCAGCTGGTGGTTACAACTTGCTGAAAATGAGCCAGCTTGTGTCCAGGTTGCCAAGAAGGCCAGTGGCATCCTGGTTTGTATCAGAAATAGTGTGGCCAGGAGGGAAAGGATTATCTGTCCATACTTGGCCCTGGTGAGGCCACAGCTCAAGTCCTGTGTCCTGATCCCCTTGTTCAGGAATGACAGTGCTGGAGCAAGTCAGAGATGGAACAAAGAAGCTGGGGAAGGGGCTGAGCACAAGTCTTACGAGAAGGGCTGAGGGAGCTCGGTTGTTTGGTCTAGAGAGAGGAGGCTAAGAGGGGACTGCACTGCTCTCCACAACTCCCTGAAAGGAAGTGGTAGCCAGATGGGGGCTCTTCTGCCATGTCTCAAGTGAAAGGATGAGAGGAAATAGCCTCACATTGCACTGGGGGAGGTTCAGATTACATATTAAAAAAAAAAAAAAAAAATTGCTAAAAAGAGTGGTTAGGCAGTGGAATAAGTTGCCCAGGGAGGTGGTAGAGTGACCATCTCTGGAAGTGTTTAAGAAGTGTCTGGGTGTGGCGTTTGGGAATATGGTTTAGGGGTGATTATGGTGGTGCCAGGTTGATGGTTGGACTAGATGATCTTAAAAGTCTCTTCCAACCTTGGTGATTGTGATTCTGTAAAGTTTCCAGACTGCAATACAGGTTTGCTTTTGCTCATTGGCACACCTTCCAACTTAAACATATCCTGGTTCTTCTTCCATATATTTAGTCCCATTCAACAACACAAGTTCAGCATGTAAAATACTGATAGAAGAAATGATTTAGAAATGTTTTTGAAATAATAAATAGAATTATTGCCTTCTCTTTAAAAATAATCATCTTCCCAACTTTCTATTTATAACTTGTTTTGCTTCACATATTTTCACCTCCCTTGAAAATAGGCTTTTGTGTCACATTCAGCACTGGCCAATTAGGCCAAACTAATTTTTTGCTTGCCAACACAACCACCAATGGATCTGTATTATTTTTATATTCCTTCAGGCAGAGCTGAAAAACATGAAATAGCTTTTGTCAGTGTGACACAGCTACTGGCCTAAGTCTCTAGGGATCTCTGCCAAATATTGAATACTTCCCTTATTTTTTTCTCTAATGCCTACTTGAAATCTGTTCAACCAAGTGTAAAAAGTACTCATATATCTTTATACACACACACACAAAATAAATTATATATGATTATATATTTTACACTATACATTTTATATTACATATACACACTTAGGTAAGACTAAGAACTTTCCCTGTAAATAATTCCATTGTAAATCTTTTGTGCACTAAAAGGTTTACCGCAGTCCAGTTTCTAAGTGTCCCTTTCTAGCTAGTAGTCAGGAGAGAAATTTTTCTGAGGATATCTATTATTTTGCATCAGAAATTTAGCTCCTTCCTTTTCAAGGTCTTTTTTAACATGCCCTCCTATTTAGAATATAGTTGAGAAAACATATCAGCTGCAATGGACCATTTACTAATTATTCTCTTGGTCTAATAATCTTTTTTGCTCTTTTCAAATTTTCAGAGATTCCTGAACTTGCTCAGGCAAGTCCAGGAGAATCAAAACAAGTCATGTACTTCTAGTCTAGCAAAACAAAAGGCTCTTCTGAGATCACTCAAGGCTCTGCACAATTCAGCTTTCCATCAGTGCTAAATCACTCCAAACCTTGAAAGGAGGAGGTGCTGCTATAGTCTGGCAGAGTAATCAGGTTCAGCTGAGCATCATTATATCCCCTTTCTTGCAAAGAAACCAAGAGCCTGTATGAGCTGCTCTGCCCAGGGACAGCTTAACTCTCACCCTCCCAGGCACCAAGCACTGCCTCTGCAAGCTGTAAAAGCTTGGTACTGCATGGTTTATGTAATTTAAATAGGGAAATTTGCAACTACTACAATTACAAATTGAATTATTGAATCAATGGTTTCAGATGTCCTCTATCAAAATTGTGCAGCGTGGAACATGACTGTTTAACCACACTGGCTCTGAGTCTTGAGACAGATTTGAATGGATATCTTTGGATATGGCAATGTAGCAGCATGTTACAAAGAGTAGAAATGGGTCTGCCTCTGCCAGTTTTACTAGTGCATTTTGTAATGTGACCTCTTGTGTGCTAGTAATTGGACTCAAGCCACCAATGAATCTCTTAACATTAGCACACTGCAATGACACAGTAATGACTTTCTGTCACTACTAACCCCATTCCTATTTGAATTCATGTCCCATGACTGAGAGGTTCTGTATTTCACTACCAATCCTCTCAGTCATTCAGGCATAAAGCTTCATAATGCTGACCACTACAATTCTTTTCACAAGTAGCAAAGAAATAAATTTTCCACGTGTTTTTTCCATTTTAAAGAAATATTTCCCTCTCTCTTGTATACAACATTTAAAAACTTAGTTTTCAAAATCTACCTTTTTAGAGATTGCTGGTAAACCTTGAATTTTCTTAGAGATTGCTCAGAGATGGAGCTTCTGGACCCCTAAATGTAACTTCACTACATTTTAAAATGCAATTTCATTACATTTTAAAATGCAAACTCTGTAAAGTTTTAGTATTCATTAAAAAGTCTGAAGCTTTGTAGAAAATTTGTCAGATGCCAATGGTAAACAGAAGGATTTTGGAAGGTTGCATGAGACTTCTTTTCCCAGAGTGATGCAAATACATATTCCCTACATGTGTTGCCAAGAAATCATGCAATAGGGAATGCTGGAAAGGGATTTTCTCAATCTCTTCCTGTGCAGCCTGTATTTCACAAAATGCTTATAAACATTCAACAGTCCAATCCTGGTTTCATTGAATAATAAAAACATAGCTACAAGAAGTCTTGTAATTTTTTTTTCCTAATTAATTTTCATTTTTGAATTTCAACATGAAGAAAACACTGTGAAAAGTGAGGAATGTATTTAGAGGCTGGAGCTTTCATGAAGAGTCAAATCCCTCAGGTTTGAAAACTTTTTGATCCCAGCTATCCAACAGATGCTTTGACTGCACTGAGCACCAAGGCTGGAACTCAGAAGGAGCATTTGCACTTCTTCCCCAGCTTTTGGAAGGAAAGCCTAATTCTACTCTCTCCCTTCTTCAGGTTTTGAAAGACAATCCTGTTTTTCTTAAGATGGTGACTCAGTATATTTTTCTACAGAATGCAGCCCTCCTTGTAGCATGGATCCCGATTCTGTGAGGGACTAAAAATTCAGTCTCACAGCACTACTTTGGCTTTTATCCCATCAGTTGGCTTACACTGACCTTCCCCAGAGGGCAAACTCCATTTTTAGGTGTCTAATTCTCTTGTCATTATTTGGCACAGCCTGTGTGCAAACCGTTATGCCTAGTAATTAGATACTGCAGTGCTCAGGGTTGTGACACAAGACTTTCTGAATCATTAATATTATGCCTCCACTGTAATTCTTTGCCTTTCCAAAAGTTGTGTGTTATGCTCAGAGAAATGTTGTGGTGTTTCAGACATTGACCTGAAAGCACTAAAAAAGTTGCTCTTTCAGGAGAGATTCCTGTTCTGTAAATAAGGGTTCCTTCTGCTTGTCCACCCCCTGCAATGAATTACCCAAATCAGTTATTCCTGAGCATTTCGAACTATGCACCAGCTTGCTTTGAACTGCTGTGAACCTTTAGAATTACATGGTCAATTTAGAGCACTGTAAAAGCAATATATTGCAGATCATTTATCTTGGCCCTGCAGGCTGTGTTTTTGGGCCCCTGGATGCAGAGAATAACAAGCAAGTAAAGTTTCTCCTGACCAGAGCTCTTGCCACAGCTGAAAGATTATTTCCTGAGCCACTCTCTCCAGCTTGACCTTAACATCTACAGCAGCATCAAAGAATAACCTACCAGTCTCTATCTGTCTCCAAGTATAACTATATTTGATGTATTTTTCTTTTTGTATGTCAAAATCTGTTGGGGAACTCTAACCATTATCTGGCACTTCTCATGCTTAATTTTGCCTGTGCCATTCACTGAAAATTTTGTCCTTGGATTTTCAATTTCTACTCAACCTTTCGGTTCAAACTGTGTTTCTTTTATCTGTACAACAGCAGACATGGTTTAATGAGGAATGCCAAACCCTCTCCTTTTTATGCATTTTCAATTAGTTTTACTTCTCACCCAGTATAAATCACTTTCTAGAGACCTTTATATAGCAGGTCTTCTGTCTTTTTCTGCTGTCACATTTGTTGTTTTCAGTGTGTTAAGCACTGTTCTTCCTTTTCTCCTTGACTTTCTTATTGTAGATATTTTTTATTTGTGCCCACATTATAACTGCACAGCTTTGGCACTTGAGCAAGAATCCTGGGAGAAGAGCTGCACTCCAACGCTGCACTCCTCAAGATTACACACCTCAAAGCACTACTTCTCCATGAACTGCCTGACATCTACCCCCTGGGGTCCCACCGATTTTCACCTCTGCACAGAGTTTGTGTGTCTAGGGAATGAGTGAAGAAATGACCTGTTGGCCTTGAGCTGTTACATGGTACAGAGGCAGAAGAGTGACAGGTCACTTCATGTCACTGCTGTGGATGTTGTGCAATGTTGCACACACTTATCTCCAGAAGTGGCTTCTGTTTTCCTGTGGGAAGTGGTAGTTGGTGTCTCATGATTGCAAGGGCTCTTAAACCAACTTCTAGCCCAGAGATTCAACAAAGTAAAAATCATAGGTGTTGAATTTTCTTTAAGAGTAGTCTCTTCAAAAGTAGCATTTTCAAGTGCAGTATAGTTTCCAATGACTGATTAGGGCTGTATTCTAACCTCATTACTTGCAACTACAGTTTCACTTTTGCCAGAGGGCTTTTTTGGATATCCACTTTCAGCTCAAAGTGTCTGATGCTTGCAATCTGGCTCGCAATCTATATCTGATTGCTGAGGAGACCCCACCAATGTTGATAGTAACACAGTTTCTTCTGATAATAAGGCACACTACTTAATGAGGCAATTATCATGATTCATAATAAATTTTATCTTCTGCAAGAGACCTCCCATGCCTTTACAGAATATGCTGTTCTCTCACAACTGTACTGGTCTCTTATACGCTGCTTAACTCCATCTGGTACCAGACCAGAGGTTCTCCTTGATGCTGTCTTTCACCCTTAGCTACAGTTGCAAGGATTCTTCTTATGGGCAGAACATGAATCTGCTACATTACCACAACCACTGCCAAGATGCACAGCAATCTTGTTCTTTTCATTTCCATACTTAGGATTTCTTCCAGCACTAGAAAAACTTTCCATAGAAAGAGTATAATTATTCAAGAATCAGACACTGACTAATCATGTGGTCCTTTTACTGTGATTCCTGTCATATTTTCTGGCTTTTCTCTGATTCATTTTATTCATCTTTCACCCTGCTGGTAAATTTTAAAATGTGAGATCTCAGAGTTACTTGTGCTGGAAAGGACAGATCAGTTCTGGGTGTTAAACAGCTAAAAAGCCACTAAACTACATTTTGTTGCTTTCAAACTAGGGCAAATTTTGGTTGTAAATATTAGGAGACATTTCCTTTCTTTTTGCTCAAAATTGTGCCATTACAGGCTCATAAGTCAGATAGCAATTCAAGTACTCTCCAGGCCTTTCCTTCCTTAATGTGCTCATCAGCATTAACCACCAAATGCATTTGCCTTAGGAGCTAGAAGGTGTCTATGTTCCATTATCAACATTATGTCTTTAATAAATAGGAATGCAGGTATATCACTGGCCTGTTCCTCTTCAGAAAGTGTTGGAAGTTATGGAGGAAAAGTCTACAGGAGGCCAAATCTCACAGGAAAGAAAATAAAAGACAAAAATTATAGAAGCTTCTTAGGGAGTAATGCAGCAATTTCCATCTGTGCCAACAATTCAGAACACAGCTGAGCAGTATTTTTTCCCTCTGATTTTATAATATGCCACTTCTGTTTCCCCCCCTCCTTTCTCCAGTCTAAAAAGGTTCCATCTGTTTGCTAATCTCTGATCCTCCCAGTCATGAGAACTACTGTCCAGTCAGTGGAACGCAAATTTTAGTTTGTAGGACCAGGGCTTAAAGGCTTTGGGATGCTGTGTTCATAGAAATATGTATGTCACCATACGTGTACCATCAGAATAGCCTCACAGAGAACAAAGGGCCTGAGGGAAAAGAAGAAAGAGGTGTCTGGGGCACAGTTCCTATTCCTCAGGAATTTTACACGTGTCTATGAGGATAGCCATGCATTTGATCCTCCTGCTCAGTGATTAAGTGCTGTGAAGGTTAGGTGAGGGAACCACATGGATGTGTTGGTCACCTCTTAAAGAGATTTATCAGGTTCAGCTCAGTGTTGTCTGGCATAGACCCCAGGACTGGATTTCATCCAGCAGCTCACAGGGTGGGCAGAAGAGATATGCAACCTGGTGGCTGCACCTCCAGCATATTTCTACTCACTGCTGCTGGCATCCCACAGGGAGAGGGGCACTGCTCCTGCTCTGAGTAAAGGATAGTCTGTGGACAATATGGAGCAGATTTTAGGGTGTGGTTGCTGGTGACTATAAAACAGTGACCAAACTAATCTGCACCCATTCTATTCTGCCATAATAATTATGCAACAATGAAAAATGAGCAATAAAATAAAAGCAGTCAGTGGGGATAGATTTCCTGAAACACAGAGTTCATCAAAGTGTAGTTATGACAGAGTGGAGCCAAATTCCTGTTAGTACAAATGTTTGCTGCAATAAGAAGAGTAAGCCTTAAACTGTGCTGGAGAAACAGTAAAGACAATCAAAACTTTGTGCCAGTCCAAGTAATTGATGCATTTTAGCTTGTAGATAAGGGATTGAGAAGATTTACTTAATCCTTTAAAAAAGCCCTCCACCTTAAGTAGTTTATAAACCTATGTAACATATTACTTGAAAAATAAATCAGAATGTGACGTAAACCAACAAGTGTAATAAATGCTGTTGTTCTTCCAAAAATCTTTTGGACATGTCAGATGTAATTACATTGATACTTATTTTATTCTATTCCCATAAAAGGGTTGAATATGTGGAGGTCATGTACTGCATTATATCTAGCCCTTTCTACTTAGCTGAGCTGTTACGCAAGAAGTGCATTAGGGCTACAGGGTAGCTCTTGACAAAGGCCGAGTGGCACCATAAAAAAAGAACACTTAGCAGAGGAGACTTCATTAAAATATTTCTCTCTTTCTTCTGCAGACAAACAGTTTTGCTTTGTAGGAGTAAAAATCCCATTGTTACAGAGTCATGGATGCTATTTTTGGTACCTGAGTCCGTCAAGGTCTCAGGGTAGCGGTCATGGAAGTCTAACATATACTTTTTTTGTTCATTTTCTATAAATAATGCCCTAAACCCCCATTCCAGATCTTATCTGTGGTACATGAGGAGGACAAGAGTACCTTAAGAAAGAGAGGATATTTTCCCTGCTGAAGACAATATAAATGCAATGTGTTTGTCCTTGCATGTTCTGTCTGAGCTTATTCATTGAATTAGTAAGAGCAGGATTAGACCCCATAATACTCTTTCAAATTGACAGGAGGTGGATTAGGGCTAAAACTACTGATAACAACCTGTTTTCTTCAAAAACAATCTGCACATGAGTTTTCAGGATTTAAATGTAAAAAATGGTTTGTAAGTATTATAAGAAACTTCTTCTGAGTTGAAGTTTACTGGAAGAAAAATTCCTTAATGACCAACAATTACAAGTTTATGTAATGAGTGTTTTTTAAGCTCCAGAGACATAGTTTCTTTTGGCTTCTAATATAAAAACATGTCATTCATTTCTAAGTAGAGTTTTGTTACCATTTTGACAGGGAACCAAAATAAAGGTCTTTAATGAAGACATATTTCAAGGTGGTGAAACAAAAAGTTTTGTTGTGGTACATCACTTTGGGAACACCACAGACTAAATTCTAACCTCATGTACACCAATGAATCCTCACTGGAATCAATGGGCAGTACCACAGAAAAAAAAATTAATAGTGAACTTAAGTCTCCAAGCCAACCTCTGTCACTGGTAGTCTTTCAGTACTATAGCAAAAAAGCTCCCTGTTGATGATGAGGATTTATTACCAGTGCAATGTTACTAATATGTATTTATAGACAGAGATGAAAGCGGTATCTATGCTCCAAAAACCTTAGCAGAACTTACAGAAACATGAAATGAAACCAAAATAGAAGTTACATTTACCTGTTACTTATCTGAGTTTTGAGAATGTTGTTTGTGATAGGAATATGCTTTCCATAGTAAAAATGGTGGGACATAATTTATGGTTGCATAGTCCTTCTCCTGGATTCATCTCACCCTCCTCTAGAAAGCTATTGAGGAATCTGAATCAGAGAGCTCTCAATTCTTAATGCATAGTTGACCTGTTTCCAAAGACTTCAGGGTAATGTCTTTCTCATTATCATCTGAAAGCCTAGGTAAAGTCAAGTGCTTTTACTATGGAGAGCTAAAAAGCAGAAGAGATGAATTTCAGCCCATACATTTATGTTCTCAGAAGTGATGAAGAGGATCAGAGACCTATGATGGTGATCTTTAGAAGTTCCTCACACTCCCTTTCCAAATGTCAAAATCAAAAGCATTTCTTCTCAGCAAATCAGTAAATACTCAGAGAATAAAACCTATCTTTTTCCTTTATATGCACAGAATTTTATTTGCTCATTTTTTTTTCTCTTTGTGCATGTGTACAAGTGTACTATCAGTACATGAGTCCTTGCTCATGTAGAAGAGCATTAATCACATATGGCCAGAATTTTGGTGAGTTTAATAAATAACGTCTTTGTTTTTTGGTGTTTGAAATTATACTTTTGACTTTGTTTTTGTTTTATAGATGGGGTTGATGGGTCATTTCTAGTCTAAAGATATTCTAATTTTTTTTCATTGTCATTTTTATTATTACTCTGTCTTAAGCAATAGAATATATACTTCAATATTTCATGCACTTACTTTATTAAGATACACAGTCTCTTCTCCCTTTCCTTTTGATTTTATATGCCTATACATTTTTATGATTCTGCCCTAAAGGATATTTCAGTTCATGCTCGTGTTTTATCTTAGTATGTGCTAAATAATATTGAGAAACTGCTCAAACCTATTTAACACACCAGACTGGAAACTCTCTGCTGTGTGGTATCTTACTGCGCATTTCACAGGTCTCTAATCTTTATTAGCCTGAGCAAACAACTATAACCCCCACAAAACAGCTAAATCCAGGGCTGAATATTTACTGAAGCAGAAAAAAATAATAATGTTTCTGCAAGTTGATGTTAGCAACATCAACAAAAAATTATATGTTAATAATGTGTTGTCCAGACATTGAAATACCTTCTTTTTATTCCTCTTTTTGCTAAAATTAAATTTGAAATAGAGTCAAGTATAAAGAACCACTTCACTTAGAAGAGCAGCCTATGTGTTCATTAGTGCTCAGCTCAAATTATTTCTACCAGCAAACCATGCCATAGTAAAAACCAATACCATTTCTTAAGCTTTTTGAACAATTATACTAGGCTGAAAATATAATGCAATGGAATTTCTTTCATGATCTGAGATGCCAATCTCTAACTGCTACTTATTGGAAGAAAAGGACCCAGAACCAACCCCTGAGATATGAAAAACCATTATGTGAGCTGAAAGACACCAAATGAGACTTCTGGACCACCTTAATAGCTTCTTGTCATAATCAGTAGTAATACACATGTGCCAGCCATTTTGTTGTAAGGAATATCATGATTACTTCTGGAGCCAGCAGGAGCAGAACTCTGCAGAAGGTGAGACTACAGGTTGGATTGGTCCATGTATCTCTTGGACAGAGACACACAGTCAATGCACCTTCAGTCTAGCAAATCCAGGCAGCATTTTCACCAAAATGTTGTATGAAGCGTGAGAGGACACAGTGCTATTCAAGCCTCTACAAGGGAGCTACCCTGGGCTTACCATGTGAAATGGGACATGCTTCTTTAGGATACATCCACACTGTCCTCTGCTTATGGAATGTACTGAAAACAACAACACAACAACACTCCAATGGGACATTATAACAGGCAATGGGAAGGTGGTACCAAACTCCCTCTGTATTGCTCTATCAGAACTTGGCAGAAGAAGGAGCATTAAGGAAATGAGAGGCCACTGCTGCTTATGCATGTGACTGAGTGTCAAAGAATAAGAAAAAGATTACTGTGTCTTTTTTGTTGTGTTCTTTAAAGGTAAAAGAAGAAAAGAGCCTGCAGAGAAGAGCCTGCATATCTTGCAGGGCAGTATGTTCTTAAACAATATTAGTGCTTTGTCACCAGGAGTTTAGCCATCAGGATGAGTAACATTACTGTGGACCACTATTGGGCAATTGTAAAATTTCCTCTGGTGTACTGTGTCTGATTTTGGACTTCCTGTTGCAAGGGATACATTGGGAAACTGGCATAGGGCCACTGAGATGTCTAGGCTGTGGAGTCTTTGTCCTTGGATATGTTTGGAATTTGTCTAGAAGGGTATGAACATTGTGACCTGACTTCAAAGTTAGCCCTGTTTTAAGCACACTGGACCAGATGACCTCCAACAGCATTTTTTCTACAATTCTGTGAGTACATAATGAGCCAGCAGCTCCTAACTGCAGGTGGACCCTCAGCACTCTCCTTGGGCCGAAGCACCATGAGATGTACTCTGGATATAGTCCTTTGCACTTCTGTTTCTCCTCCTTTTTTTTTGACACCTTTCCCCCACCACCCCATCCCAGCCCCCCAAAAATTATAAACAGTTTAGCAGTCAGAGACTGCTGAAATACTGATTGGGCTAATAGCATTTGTGAATTTTTACCCTGTTTTTGATTTTTTGATTTGTTTTTGATTTGTTTTTGATTGCACCAGGCTAACTTTCCTACTGAGATTCTAAAGTAAACCAGATGATGTGAAAAGTTCTCAATTCATGAGTGGCATTTTAAAATGAATTACTGAGTTCCCTTTGATTTTATTTTTTCATTTAATTTTAGGCCTTTTTCAGCTTTGCTCAATATATAATTTATAACTATACTTATTTACACTGTGTATAATAATTTTCTCTTAAGAATCTCTGCACTAGTGGATGTTGCAAATGTTTGAAAAAAGAAGTCTGCTCCCTCTCCTCAACAGATGAAATGATGATGAAAAAGCTGATAGGCCACGATAGGCAGAGAGCCTCATGACACTTCCATTTCCCTGACCCAGAGGGGTGCAAGAGGATTGGAAATGGTTGTGGTCAATTCATAACACTTTGTCTCCATTACTCCTTTCTCCTCATACTCTTTCCCTGCTCCAGTACGGGGTTGCTCCCATGGGTGGCAGTTCATCAAGAGCTGTTCCAATATGGTTTTTTTCCATGAGGGTAATGTCCTTCAGGAACAGTCAGTTCCTGCAGGAGTCCCCTATAAGTCATGGCTGCTGCCAGGAGGCTGCTCCTCCACGGGCTCTACGTGAGCTGCAGCTTCCTTCAGAGCATCTCTATCTGCTCTGGCTTGGGGTTCTCCACAGGCTGCAGGTGGATCTCTTCTCTCCTGTGGGCCTCCGTGGGATGCAGGGGCACAGCTGCTTCATCACAGTCTTCATCATGGGCTGCAGAAGAATCTCTTCTCTGGTGCCTGAAGCACCTTCTCCTTGTCCTTCTTCACTGATCTGGGTGCCTGCAGGGCTGTTTCTCTTACATTTTTCTCACTTGTGTCCCTCGCAGATGCTGCAAAGAATTTTTTACTCTTTCTGAAATTATCACAGAGGCATCACCATCATCACTGATGGGGTTAGCTTTTGGCAATAAAGTGTCTGTTTTGGAGGTAGGTAAAACTGGTTGTCCCTGACATGGAGGCAGCTTCTGGTGTCTTCCCACAGAAGCCAACCCTGAAGCTATCCTTCAACTCATCAAAATCTTGCCATGTAAACCCAACATAGGGGAACACAGTGATGAGCCCTGAAATCAGTGAAATAAGGACTGAGCTTACCAGCATCAGGTGGATTGTCCCAGCTGAACTCTTGCCTTGCCGCAGCACTGAGGCTGCCCATTGCCTCTGAAGTTACTGTGGGCCCTAAAGCAGTTGGTGTATTTGCATCTGGAATATCACAGCTCTGCGTTACAGCAGTTGATGACAAGTAGACTATGCTGACACTTCTCACTGTGCTCTGTTTACTTTTGCCCAGAACTGGTATAACTGTGAGCATTTATGTAAAGGGTTAAGATAAACAAAAAAATAGATCAGAAATATCCTGTAGGAGAGTTGTCTAGATTCTTTTCAGAGTCATTCAAAATGACTGAAACTCTTGGTTAAACAACAGCTTGACAAATACTTCTGAACAGCTTGTCTCTTTGTTGCTTCCTTGCCCCTGAGAACAAAGCTCAGAGATCAACACCCTCACATGGGGTGGCCTTATGATCTCTGGGTTTTGGAAGAATAAAAAGTCTGAAAGAACTGAACCAGGTTTTTTTTTTTTTTTTCTGTCCAATTCAATGCATGTAAAAATTAGTCTTGGAAGACAGGAGAACAGCCAGGGCCATTTTCGGTGGCTCAGAAACCTGCCTTGACTGGATGGCAGTAAAGGTTTTCAACAGTTCATTTGATGATAACCACTCATCACAACAAAAGGCCATTACAGGCTCATCTCTAAATTAGCTCTCACTAAATAGAACAGATGCTATAAACCCTCACCTATTGATCAGACAATCACAAATGAACCATCAGAAATGGTCTCCAACCCTAACTATGAACTGACACTTTCCAGTTTGGCCTCAGGTTTGCATGAGTTATAGCTGGGTTTTTTTTGGCTCTCTGTTTCATTAAACTGCTGCCTTGTTTCTCTGTTCTGGTTTCCCAATAATTATCATCAGGACATTTGACTAAATTTTTAAATTTCAAAACATGCCTTCTGAGAAAATGCATGCCCTGTGCAAACTGCTGTGTTTGATAACATTCATGGTCCTCTGAAACCACAGAACAACAGGCTGATGTGTGCAGGCAACAAAACTTGCAGAGGATAATGGACATTATCATGTCCCCTTCTGCACAAGATAAGAATACCTACATTACTCTAAAATCTTTCAGAACAAAAGATAACACTTAGCTTATTTTCTCTCAATAATTTGTTTACACATACACGAGACACACATTTGCTCTGTATCACATAAATACATACAAAGGCAAGCAAATAAACAGAGACAAGCAGTTTCATCCCTGAGCTTGGGAGGAAAAGAAGAGATATATTTATTTTCTTCCTGTTTCATAAAACCAGAGGGACACACAAAGTCTGTGATAAGAATTATTCATTATTAAGAGAGAAGCAAGAGAAAGAGAGAGAGGTAATGTAATATATACGAAATATGAATCAAAGAGATTTCAACTAGATTTTCAAATCTCAAAATGTGTTTGTAGGTCTGCCAGAAATAAATATTTTCTTTTGATTGATGTACTGAACTAACTTGATATGAAAGCAGATATTTGAAAGAAAAACATGGACACTAAAGTATCGCTCTGAGGAGAACTGGGCTCCCATGGCATTAAGTCAAATGTATAATTTGCTGATGAACAAGTTCATTTGGCAGACCTGTTTTCTTCTTTCCCATTGGCTTTTCTGCCCATGAATAGGTTGGGTTTTTTTTTCTCTGAATCTTAGATATGTGAAAGGCTTCCCAAACTTCCTGTGTAGGTGATTCCATAATTTCTTTCAACAGACTTGGTTTCTTAAGGAAAATAGAATTATGAAAAAATTTGGCCTCTCTACCTTGGGATGTGGATGGTGCCAAAATCAATGGTTCACCTCTTCCCTCTCCCCTCAAAAGCCATTACTGGTCAGAGATCTGTAAGACTCAGGAGGTATAAAACTGCTTGCTTCTCGAGGCTGAGCAGACCCCAGGCTGGCACTGCACTGGTGGCCCCTGAATCTGCCCTTACTTTCATGTGGGCCATTCTACTCCCCTCCATCTAGGTGCTCCCCTCATCCCCTGCCTGCTCCCTATTAAAAGAAGACTACCCTGTTTCCTTTCCAATGACTCTTCAGAAGAATGAAATGAATCTTTTCCTTTTCAATGAATTTTCAGAAGAAGAAGGGTAGTTCAGCTGTCTTTGTGATGCAGCTTAATTCAGCAAATATCCAGGTCGACACTCAGTGCTACTCCAGCCTGTGCCTGTGCAGACCACCTGTGTGCACACGTTTGAGGGGCAGGGGTCACAGGCTGCACGGTGTTATGCAGTGATGCTGTGACTGCCTCCTCTGGCCATGGGAAATGCTGTTGCTGCTGGGATGACTCAATCACCTTTTACTGGAAACATGTTGAGAATGTTAAAAAAAAAATAAAAATAGTAGGAACTGATCTGAGATCTGACCTATGCCCCTCAACCCCCCCTCCACCTCTTTAACTTCTTTTCCCCCAGTAACTCAAGGTTGCATTTGCCTGCACTTGTTCTGTCTATGTCTGAGTGTTTCCAGCTTCATGCCCGGTTGCCTGCCCACCTGAGCACAGCGGAGAACATGTTTGCTCTGTGAAAGGAATGCATATGTTAGCCTGTCTGCTTGAACCAGAAATTATTTCTATGGGGAAAAAGAACAATTGCTGTTGAATTACAGGCAAGCACTTCTTTCTGAAAATTGTTGTAGACAACAGCTCAGGTTCACTGAGGTGACGGCAAGGATGTGTAATGTAACTTTTACTTGCTCCAGACTGACCCTATTTTTGGTAAGGAGGGAGTGCAATTTTTTACACTGAGAGAATGGATTATTCTCACACTCTTGGTTTAGAAGGCATGAAGTTATGAATGGAGGATTCTGGATCTTTCTATAATCACAGTTGCAAGTTATTTTTTTTTATGGTGAATAAAAGAAATTCAACAAAGATGGTGAGGTTACAGCTGCTTTCCATGGCTTTAGCTCTCCACAGATGACTTGTATCCTTAAAGGCCTTGAATAAGATCTATGTCAAGAATAATTTAAAGAGTATTTTTTTTTTTAATTTGGAGTAAAATAGTTCTGTGATTCTACCATGAGAGCTACAGCATGAGGCCCTGTGTATTCCTTCTAGCTTTGTGTTACATTTTTGCTGTGTGCTGGGATATGAAATCAAAAATTCCAGTACACCTTGCTAAAGGCATATAATGAATATCACATTACTTTTCATCTGCAAAACACTGCCAGGAAAGTGGAAAACAACAGCAAGAACAACATAACTTTTGTTACTGCAGAAGCTTAAATCATAGCTGAAACTGAAACCTTCTCAATCATGTATGGACTTAAAATGCCCTATCCTGAGAAAAGGAAATAGGCAAAGCCATGGAACTAGGAGCCATATCACATTATTAAAAAGGACAAATGTACTGAACAGTGTTCCTCATAAATTTTGTAAATAATTTCAGTACAAAGCCAATCAAAATATAATGCTGGTCTTATGAAAGCCTGAAAGTTTTCTCTGATTAGAGCTGTATGGTCAAGGCAAGCAAATACAATTGAAGGTTCTCAGTTTATTAGAATTTCACCTAGAGTAATTGGTTTTGGCTCCTTTTTATTCAGATTTTTTTGTGTTCTTTCTCTTACTATCCTCTTTTTCTCCAGTCAATGAAAACTGATCATTTCAATTTACTTCCAGGTTTATGCCGTGTAACTAAGATGCTATCTAGTACAGCTAGCCTTTTCTCATCTTTATCTTCTCCATTTCTCTAATATACCACTGAAGTCTACCCACAAATTTCCTAAGCCTTTTCTCTATTCCTCCCACTCTGCTTTGTGTTGCTGTGGAATTAAGGCTGTGAAACATACATTTGAATAGCACACTGACCATTTTCCAGTGATCATGGCTGACTTTTGTTTTCAGGAAATGGAATGTAGAGCAACAATTTTGAACAAGTATTTTGAGCTGCAGGTGGAAGGGCAAACTTGGTGCTAACAGAAAATTTGGGCTGCCACCTTCTGGGTTTCTCCAACTACTTTTCCTCTAATCTTATTTATGTGTCTGCCCTAATTGCTTTGGTAATGCATTCAAACCTGGACCTTTACAGCATTTTGCTGGGATAATGTCTGAAATTCATCCAGAAAAAAATCATAGACATTTCTCTGACATGACATTTGTAAGAATAAAACATCTCTCCAAACATTTCTCAGGTGTAAATAGCATAATCTGTTACCACAGACCTCAAGTTCTGGATACTGAGAGATCATGTCTCCATTGCTTGGCCACGTTTGCAGAGTATTTCCTTGAGGAATTGGTGTTCAGCCATTTGGTTTCTGTCACAGGTGACATGATACTGTTTTGTTAATATGGTGCTCCAAATCTGCTCCTTGCCTTTTCCATGTATTGATTTCTTCATCTGCTCTCTAAATTAACTTCATTCTTCATTTTTATTTCCCATTTAAACCTATTTTGCATACTTGTTGTAGATATATTAGTATCATTACATTTAGTCCTCGGACAGCATTTTCCATGGTTAATTCAATCTCCTGAATTAGAAAGAATAAAGTTTCCCTTTTGTTATTTTGTTTGTGATGAAGTTAGTCAGAGCATGTAAAAGTAATTTTCCTAACTGGTACAGGGGCTTTTCCTATTTATAGGGCAGTATTTATAACTGCAATAAAGAGGTCATTTAGTAATTGAAGCATTTCTTTGTCAATGAACACTTATCTGGAAGCTGGGACAGAAACTCCAGATTAGCACATCTCTCTGACACTCTTTAAAATGATAAAGTGGCAAGATCCACTGTCACCAGATGGGGAATGTGCATCTTTCAAGTATTTTTACTAACCCTTTGTGATTTTGTTGTGAACTGAAAAAATCTTTTTTTTTCTGTGTGGAATTTAATAATCCAAAAAATCTGAATGCTTTTCTCAGTAATTCCCCCTACCTTCTGCTGATATTGTTGAAGGGAATCTAGCATGTTTGGAAATCTAGATTTATATGTGTTTGAAGCTGTGGCTCAGTTCCTGGAAGAGAGGAATCACATACTATTGTAATGGAAAATGTGTCATTTTAATGTAAATTGAACTATTAAATTTCTTTTTTGCTGTCACAAAAAAAGTTTTATTCTGTCTACAGTCGTTTCACTTTTTTTTTCTTAAGAACAGATATGACACCAAGCAAAGTTGCTTCATTTGGAATGACTGTTCCACAGTCCTGTCTAAGCAGAAGGATATTCTAAGGTCTATCTTGGACATCTGAAGCAACCCTTACACTTAAGAAACAGAAACTAACAAACCATAATTAAAAAAATGTATTCTAGAGTATACAACACTGTCAACCTAACAGACTCTTCCCACTATCCCTCCACAGTGTGCAACTTCTAGCCCATCCCATGGCCATAAAGCTCAACCCTGAAGAAATCTTAAAGGCCCTATTTATATCCTATGTATACTGGATTTTAATTTTCAGAAGATATGTAGCCTTAATTTTCTGTCCATATGCTATGTTACCTGGCTTGGGTATATGGGAGGAGGAAAAATTCAACAAAAATTAGCACACGCTACTTTGTTTGCTTTACAAACACATCTTTGCAATTTCTTTCAGGCCTCCTCTAGGTTTTATAAATATTCATCTGAAATCTTCCCAGTTATTAGCATGTCATCCAGACAACAGACAACACCATTTACCCCTTGCCTCACTCAGCTCATTATTCTTTGAAACACAGCAGGTAATTTTCTATTCATACCTAAATAGCCCCTCATGTGTGCTTGTCATCAGAATATTTTTTTTAAATGTTAGCTACAAGCCACCTGCAGGCACTCTTGGGACCAGCCCTGTTTGGTTATCTCCTCCCCACTCTGCACTTTGCAAATAACTGCTCTAGAAATCCAGTATTGTCCAGTTTGAGCCAAAACTGGTTGGTGATTTTATATTTCTGACAAGCTTTTCTCTATTGACCCCCCTAAAATACAGTTTGCTGTCCATTCACTGACATCCAGAGAAGGAAACAGGCTCTGTTTTCCAGTGTACTAAGCTACTTAACTACCAGGTTTTGCAAGGATTATGGCTCAGGTCTCCTCCTCAGAAACCTAGACATGATTTTGTCACTTGTAGATGACATTGCAGCTCCACCTGTTACTAAACCAAGCTTGTAATAACACTACCTTAGTTTGAATTTTCCTACCATATTACACAGTTGATTATCTAACTTCCACTACAACTTAAGCTCAGTGAAAGAGTTTCTCCACCCCCTTCAGTTATGATTGCCTTCAGTGTTAATGAAGTATATTTGTACATTTCAGTGACCCAAAGATCTCCCTGTTAATTACCAATTGTCCTTTCACTATCACAGTACAGTGTGCTAAATATGCTCATTTTCTACTGTGCCCAACCAGTTCGTGGTTATGCATAGGCAGTTTATTTAGTTGACAGATTAATTGTGCCATGGATGCAGAGACACTGGAGGAGGCCAGCACAGTCCTGGCAGGATTATTCATGCAAGCACAGCTCTGTGCAGTTGTTGATACATTAGTCTCACTGAGTGAACACTGACCCAGCCAGGGAAGATGCAAAGGACCAAAAACATCTCCAGCCTGCTCCAGCATATGCAGGACAACCTGTAAGCCCAACCAGGTAAATTCTGGTTCAAGCAGACCCCCTTGGATGCACACAGGAGTTGACTCTGGTGCTGTGCTTAGGGGCCTCTTATCACAATGAGCAGTGCTGTAGGAACTTGACAGCCAGCTTGGCTTCACTCTTTGGGGAAATCTCATAAACTCTTACAGAGCTGTGGAACTTAACTCAGAGGAACTCAAACAGTTCCATAATGATCATCTTTGAATTGACAGGTACCACTAGTTCAAACTGAGATAGCACCCTTGTATTCACAGCCAGATTGCTGGGGTGTTCCTCTTTATAACTATTGCCCAGGTTTCTCTGACAGCCAGTGTGTTCCAGACCCTACAAGCACCCAGCCTTCTGGCACTGCAGCTTCTTCTATGAGTGATACTCCTGCCTTGAGCTGTAGCTCCCCAGGCACTTTGGTGGACATAAAGTGAACTGACTCACAGAATGGACTCAGGTTCAAACACTAAATTTCCCGATTACTTAGCAATTTGGTCCATGTTTGACCAAATATTGCTTGCAGCTCAGTGGAGGCAGAGGCACGGAGGTGGAAAAGAAGGGCTGGGGTGAGAAGAGGACTATCTCTTGGATGTAGCACTGTTTTGCACAAATTTAAGGTGCTTGCATAATTAAGAACTTACTTTTAGGCACCAGGGTGCTTTATTGAGTGTCTTTTACAAAATGCTATTGAAACAACCAGTAACAGAAAACATTTTAGACTTGCCAAATACCATAAAAACTTAGTCTTCTAGTTGGTTTCGAAGATAAAAGTATTGTTCTGTTNAAAAAAATTTTTTTTTAAAAAAAAAAAAAAAAAAAAAAAAAAAGAGAAGAAAAAAGTGCAATGTAAGTTTTTTATCATTTCATTGAAGTTCTATGTCTTTGTCTCAGTAAGTTCCACTGTAAAGTATAAACTTTTAAAGAGCATGTGTGTTTCATATCTTTCCCCATTGCTATACTCTCTGGCCATGCTGGACCTCTCTCAAAACTTTTCTTGTTTGCATTATGTATATATTATTTTACCCAATGAAAAGAGTTTATTTTTCTCTTTTTATTTCAAGATCTAATCCTTTGTCAATTTTCTGGTTTGTGTTTTGCTATATGCAGAGAAGTTAAAAAGTAAATTGCCTACTGATTTTCATTAAAACAGGCTCAAAATATGGCTTTATTTCCCCAGGATGTAAGACAATAACTCCCAATTTCCAGAAATTAAAGGCGACTAGCAGAGAGGAATAATTTATCTTCCCTTGCTGCAAGAATTGTAAATCATAAATGAAATTAAAGACTAAATCTTTATCACACACTTTTTATACTTGTTATACAAGAGAAAAGCAAATCCTTGACATTTAAAGCCGAACTGAAATTGTGAAGCTGAAATTGTTTAGATTCTGTTAGAAGTGCCTTTCAATGCAGTTACTCTCTTTGGTCCAGTGGAATCACTTAAGAGGAATTTTATAGATGTACTCCCTAAACTTGTTATCCATTCTAACTCCCATATGAGCACTTTAAATACTGCTAGAATCAAAATCTCCTTCTAAATTTAGAGGGGAAAAAAATTAAATACTGAAGAGGAGTTTGAAAAAATGAGGGAACTATAAATTCAACTTAGATCTCATTTACAATGGTAAAAATCAAGAAGTATTCTCATTTCTGTAATGCACAACTGGGGAGGAGCTGGCAGCGGAGGGAGGAATGTTACTGCCTTTCTCTCTGGGCAGCATTATACAGTCCCAAGCAAGAACAAAGCTGTGAGCTACATCTATTAATCACAAATTTGAGGCAGTAATTTTTCACACCATTACAGAAGAGATATGATGCAGAGGTATTGCACTGATCTAAATCCACAGATTCAGGTCTCACTTTATAATTTGAAACACTGCTCAATTTGGTCCAAAGATTTCTAGCCTACTTTCAGCACAATAATTATAGAATGTCTAAGGACACTGATGCCTGTTGCTGGCTGACCGAGAGATGTGTGTGATTTGGAAATGAAAAACTGAAAGAGCTGAGTGACAAAAACTTAGCAACAGTGCTGAGGGGAAAAAAAAAAAAAAAAGTAACAGAAAATAGAGCATACAATCAATGAAGGCTAGGCAGAAAAAAAATCCCCTTAAACTAGTGAGAGATGGGGTGAACTTCATCAAACAGAAGATATGTGCAAGTGGAATAGAAAGGTAGTAGGAGTTAGAAGGTTTCACCATTTTGTGAGGTGCTTTCTGAACTTATGTGATGAGTAAATATTTGAAGTAGCATAGTATAAATGCTTTTATTTTCTGTCACCTTTGGGATAGATCAGAGGAATATACTCTCTAAAAAATACAGAGGTTGCATGTATATTTGCCTGAGTGTAATAGCCGGCCCATTATCTTCAGCAGAAAAATCATCCACAGCTTCAGGTATTTGTAGACTTTTAAACTCCAACAGCAAATGGCTGAAATAAAAGTAACTGTTTACCAGGTAATTTTTTTTTTTCTCTTGTGTATTCCAGTTTCTAATATGTTTAGATGTCTTCAAAAGACAGTTAAGACAGTTCATTTATGGATTAATTACAGAAACTCTTAGAGAAATAAATCCAATTGTGTCTACCTGTGAAGTCAGTATAGCTGCATGCTATTTGTAAATGGAGTGAATTTATTTCAACAGAACTGGAAATGTTAGCTGTGTTCCAGGTGTGGTCAGATCATGATAACACTTTCCAAGCAAAATGTAGGAACTGTAGTCAAATTCAAATGAGTACACTTAACAGACAAGGCTTATTTTTAGAAAATGGAGCTGAGGGGATTCTTTGTCTCTGTTCACAAAAGCCATTTATTGTAGTGATAGTTCAACAAAAAAAGGCTAAAAAATTAATGATTATACTCCTTACAAGATACACAAAAAATCCTGTTTAAAGTATATGGACTTATGATTTGTTTCATGTACCCAAATATAAAGCTTCTCAATATTTCTGTAGGACAGAGTGAAATCCCAATTTTTCCTAAGAGATACAGGTTGCATTAAAGGCAGTGAAATGTATTTTGAATTGTAGTATCTTCTAAAACTTACATAACTGGAAGAACTCACCGAAGTTTTGGTCATGAGCATCTAAAGGACATTTTAGACAATCTACTTCACATGGAATGAAAACTACCACACACTACTTAAATGGACAGTGTTACACCAGCTCCTTGCCTGCTCATCAACAGTTATACATGCACAAGACTGCTGCCATTATAAGCAGAGATAAAATATGCATATGAATCTTGACTTTCTACTGTATCCAGGATTTCTCACTTGAAATCTGGGACCAGTGAATGGTTTCAGACTAATTGCTTCCAGTCATTGTTCTTTTTTGAGAAATTTCAGGTTGTGACAATTCTAAACTGCAGGAATCATTTTTAGAAGCCCTTCGTTATAAAACTTCAGCATTTGTGAGCCTACTGGTTCATTATATTTTCAAACATTCAGAAACAAAGAAAGAAAAGGCCTGTATGTGAAATTTAAAATGGTCCAGTTACCATGGCAAATATATATATCTGCATTAGCATTTCCAAGGGAAAAAAATAATCCACTGGTCAGGGCACATATTATTTTTTATTTCTTATCTATAATGTTTTGGAACAGGTCTTACTTCCAGCAAAATAAATTGGACTCATAAACACTTAAAGTATTATAAAGTAACCACATTTTCTAGCAAAAATATTTCTTAAAAATAACTTCTTTGTGATAGTGCATTCCAATATCTCTTCACCAAAGAAAGGAATGTATTCCCAATGAAATATGGAGAGTTCATTTAATTGTTCAGTAACACTGTAAATTCTGAAGGAAAGTAGTGTGGCCTGTAAAAACACAATGTAATTACAATTAAAAGCTACAGAGAAAGCTTAGATAAATAAAGAATATATTAATAGAACTACAGCACCGAAAAGGTCAACTGGTTCCTATTTACTTGATAAAATTAAAAGCCAGTGCATCTGGTTCATACTGGCATAGTTCCACACTTTTCATGGAGTTGATGGTGGCATAATAAAGATCAGGAAGCATTCCTTACTGCACACACATGTTTTGGAAAATGCTGAAAGGCAATATTAATTCAGCAGATTTTGGAAAATATATTTTTTGGACAAAATTTAGAGGAAATTAAAGGTCACACTGAAACCGTCTTTCAAAAGGCTGCTACAGACCTACTGGATGTCCATCTAATTATGATATAAATTTCTTCATGCATTAAAATAGTACCTATTTTAAAAGAAATGCAGAGGAATGGGACATCCTGAAGAAGACAGGAGTCCATTACTGTTTGTTGTACTATGTGGTGTTCAAAACAGGGCTGCTGAAACTCTCCTTGATAGCTGTGATACAGTTTTTCAGAAATAATCCTTATTCCCTCTTTAATAAGTACTTATGCAAAGGAAAAAGAGCTCTCAGGAACAGCCAATCTGTTGCTTAGATGGCATGACAAATTGTGCCCTTGTCAAACTCATGCACTTCTCATTTGCTGAAGCTAACATGGGTCGCAGAGTTAAAAATGGGTGTAGAATATGGTTCTCTGTAAGTGCTTTTTAAGGCTCTCTTCTTAATTGCCCACCCTATTTTATATTTCATTACTTCATAAGTGCACTTTGTTTTTCATGTAGCTTAGTTTTGAAGCTTAAGAAACTAAAACTGAAAAGCATTTTTGTTATTGAACTCCAAGAGGTGCATCAAGGCACTTTCCTTAGAATGCAGTAGTATTTGGAATATTTTGGTAATGAAGAAGGCCTGGGCTTATTGTGCTTGAGTTACTTTCTTGGTTTATTTCCTTTTCAAGTGAATTTATAAATTGTTAAAGAATCTCTGAGTGACAGCCTTACTTTCTATTGCTATTTACAGAACAGGTACAAGCATGCACTTCTTCACTGCAGTCTTATGGTAAAATGTCTTATGCAAAGGTGGGATAAAGTGGGGTACTAACCAGAGACATGTGCATCTTCTACATAACTTCTCAAACATTGTAAAACTGAGTAAGAACTGGTATTTCTTAATATCTGCTGCCAACATTACAAGCTGACCATTACCTCTAACCAATACTGAAACTAAAGTATTGGATAATTGAATGTATTCCAAGAAATAGCAATCACATTGCATTGATGCTTTAAAAATATTGAACTTATACAACTATAGTATTTATTTATTAAAATGATAATATTTAGGATAAATATTTACTATAAGTTTGGGACAATTTTTTTTTGTGCTCAAGTTCTCTATAACTCCCCAAGCCTATGAGACATGCTATTTATGCTGAAGTATTATTTAATTTAGTCTCTCAAAGCCCATGTATCTTACTATGTGTTTTTTAAAGCAATTCAATTTGCAGATAAATTTTAATTTTTTTTTTCTGTTTTCTTTCATTCTCATCAGATATTTGAAAAGAATGGCTTAGGACACATTTAAGATCTATTTTCCTTCTTTTGATTTTTGTGACCTGTTTCAAATTTTATGCACGTTGTTATTCTCTTTCTTCCTTTCTTTCAGGGGTGGGAAGAGGGCCAGGCAGGCTGAGGTGCTGCCTGAGTGCAAAGTTAACCTCTAGCAGCTGCTACCTTAGTGAGCTATAGCAGTAGAGAGGAGGTATCCTGAAAATCGTTACATTCCTTTATGCCCTTTTCAATTTGCTGAGACAAGATTGATGTTGTCACACAGCACAGTGTCATCCTGAGGTTCTTGCTAAATGGTAGGGTCTTCTGTTACTGGGACAGTTTTATCTACTGCCTCTGCTTTATACTGCTTCCCTCATGAAAAAACTATCCTTTCTTTCTCTGTTTCCAGACAAAGCAGAAACTAACTGAAAAAAAAACCCTGTACTTTGCTAAGTTTTTTATCCTCATCCTCTGAATTACAGAGTATTTCTCATCAGAGAAGGAACTGTCACTGGCAAGCTGGAGGAGCATTGCCCAGGGGCCACCCTTGTTCCAGATGAAGGTTATTCTGAAGCTCTGGAACCAAACTTCTGGCATGTTTGGTAAGCTCACTTGTGTATAGCCTTTGTTAGTAGATCTAAGAAACAGGAAGATGTTAAAGGATTAAAGGAGTTTAGCAGGTATTTCAAATTATGCCAGTGTTAAAGTTTGTCCTAGTCTGAGAATGCACCAGATCAGAGAACACACTTGTCTGCTCACTTACTTGCCCCCGGCTTCAAATACCATAGTCCCAGTAGGGAGATGGGCCCCATCTGGGGGACCCTTCCTAGCTATCCTCAGGGGTCCCTGGTGCTCCCCATAGGAAACACAGGAAAATTGCCTGCATATGTAAGTTCAATTTTTGGCAAAGTTCTGAAAAGGAGGAATAAGTGAAGGAGTGATCACAAAACATCTGTCATTATCCCACGACACCAGTCCAGAAGACCAGTTCTGGTCTTGCTCACCTTTGGCAATTATGTTTTTGAATGATCTTTTATTGCGCACAGGAATAGTTTTGCAGGAATGCCTGTATGTTGTCTGAAAAAAAAGGGTAGTAAAAGATCTTCCATTGAACAGCTGTTGTGAAACCTTGAGCTGCTATAAAATACTTCCATCAAGATCTTTGAGCTCTTTATAGAGAAATAACAGAGAAACGACTATATGTGGAAGATAAAATTAAATGATGTGGTATTCGCATCATCATATATTTTTGAAAAGACCATAATTTTATAGGTGATGAAATTGGCACTATATTTTCATTGATTGTGGTATTGGTTCCAGTTCTAAGTGACAGGTAGAAAATACCTTTTATGAAAGATTATTACGTGTCAATCTGTCATCACTGAAATTGATTTGCATTCACTCTGTGCACCTAGATGAGCCGATAAGACCATCAAAATCATTAGAGGTATTTTGTTTAAGTGTCATTAAGAACTTCTTGGTAACTGCTTGAAATTTCTTTTTCAGATTTTCAAAGTGGTGAATTCTGCATTTTGCCTACAAACTCACTGAATCCAAAGTCTTTAGTTTGAAAAAATTCAGAACAATTCTGAATGACTTAATTTTGTCGCTTATGCTCCTTCTCAAAAAAATAATTAATAATAGTACTATTAATAAATTCTCCTCTTCCAGGTCCCTTAATTAAAACATGCTCCTACGCAATCTAAGAATTCTGGGGAAAAACCAGTTATGGTTAAAATTTATTTGAACTATTTTAAATTCCTGCCCTGTTTCAAATAGTGAAAAACTGCAGCATTATACATTGTGACAAAGACATAGGATGAAAGATAATTAGAGAATGTGTTACTGCCATTCATGTGTGAAATCTTCTAAGGTGGAAAAATGCATGCTCTGAGGTAGTAAAAGAGAAACCAGTTAAATGGATAACCTTGATGCATTGAAAAATTCTGAACACGTCTACTTCTTCACCAGGTATTCATCTGAGAATGCCCCTGTGTACTGCACTGTTTTTTATTCTGTTTGGGTTTTTGCTTTTTCAGCACTATGATACTAGCTTAAGAAGAAATACTCTTAAGGTCAAATTATTGCTGAAAATTAATTCTTACTTAAAACATTTTTCCATTGGTGGGGTTCAGGACATTTTTATTATACAAGTCCTGAATTCTTTCCTAATCTATGTATTTTATCTTATTGAGGACACATTTTATTTCCTTGACTAACGCTCATGAATGAATACTTAGACATTTTAAAATATGTATGTGTAAAATTTATGCAACAATGATATTTCACTTGAAATTGCACTTATCTCTCACAGTTCATTACACAACCCACAAAGAGAAAACTTATGAAAGAATATTCACTTAAGATACACAAGTCTTCTAAGCAAAAGTAGAGCCACTATTATCCAGCAAAAAATAAAACCAAAGCCTCACTAACTCACTCAAGGAAACATCAATTTTCTGATAAACATGCTTGCAGAAGAAACTGCTGGAAATAAATATGTTTTTCTGATACTTCCATGAAAACATTTTGCCAGTAAAAAGCATTTTGAAAATTAAAAATTTTGAATTTCACCAAAACAAAAAGTATGACATTTTCATAAATCTGATCTACAGTGAATCAAGATCTTTGAGCTATGTGCTATCCATGTCATAAACCACAGCAGGAGACAACACTCCTTTTCTCATCTGTTTATTTCACTAACCTTTGCTTACTCTTGGTTATAAGTTACTTCTTCTTGCATTTCAGTGTTGGTACCACCACTGACGGTAAGTTCCTCTCACAACCACTTCTCTTGTTCTCTGACATCTGCACCTTCCCTGCCAGGCTCTAACTGAACTCCTCAGTGCTGTCTGTTTCTGCTATTCCACCCTCAAAGGATAATAAGGAGAGAAAGACAGAGAAAAGACTGGGAGAAAACATCCACCTATAATTTGAAATTATAACAAAGACACTTTCTATTTAATTTGGCTTTTAAGAAAATATTATATTTCTTTTCCATTCTAGTGTGCAGAGCTATCTTGGATTGTTATTCCCTTCAGCCAAGGTGCAGACAACTGCATGACTTAATATGACACATGTAGTACAACTGAAGTCACTAAGGACACTCAGTTAAAATTAATATGAGATAGTTTTTGAGGGACCAAAGCACTTTCTGGTAACCTATTCTGAGCAGGGATGTTCTTTTCTGCTCAAATGACCCTTTCTAAATTCCTATCTACATATTAAATAGACAAGTAACTCCTTATAGGACAGTTCTCAGTGGAAGATAGAATTATCCCTGTCTTTCTGAGAGGCAGAAACCAACAGATTAAGAATAGGATCTTGGGTAGTTGAGGTTAGTCCTTGGAAGGAGATTCTTATTCCATCTACTGCAGAGGAACCCTAGGGAGAACAGACTGTAAAAAACACATCTACCGTGCCAGGATCAACATCTGAATATTTTCACAGGCTTCTTGGTTTATCTGGAGCAAGTTACCAAATCACAAATATTGCTTAGTCCACCATGACCTCTTCTTGCATTAAAGCAATTTTGTGGGGTCTCTGCAAATTTGGAGGTTATGTTAATCCTATGAGGTTTCTGTCAACATACTGTTTTTAAACTACAGAGCAGTATACAATTATAGCATATTCCATCTGCCTCCCTCTTTGCTTTGGATGAGTTTTGGAAAAATAAATCTTTTAAAGAACCCATATGAAACAATCTGTTAGTCAATTAATATAAATAGGAACAGAAATTATATTACTGTAGCATTTTTTTGAATAGTAAAAGTGTTCCATAAAAATTATGAATTCCCTAGATTTTTAACTAATTTTATTTCATCTTTACTGGCAACAAAACTGCATGCATATGCAACACCTTATCCTCATGCCCTCAAGGAATAAAAGCTGTTTAAAAACATTATGAAGAAAGCTTTATGACTTAAATCTGTTGTGTTTCTCCTAGTGTTGCACCAGCAAAATAGTCTATAATAATAAAATTACTTAATGAGGAGTTTCATCAATTTAGAATAGCAAAAATGGCTTGGTATATCATGCAAAGTAGAGTTTTGCATTGTTAGAGCAAACAAAGCAAAAAAATTGAAAGTACATATTTGATCAAGTCTGCTTGAAAACACAAAGATGTGTGAAGTCATCACAGTCTGCATCTACCTACCAACTGCTTAACAACTGCTTTCTCAAGCTGTGATTTCCTACCACCCTTGGGATGTCCCTGCTCAGTCCTTCTCTCTGATGAAGGTGTCAAGAGGCAATGCCCTGACACCGCCTAAGATAGGTGAGCTCTTCTCCTTCCTTTACTCATAGCAACTGGGATTTATCCTGGGATTTATCTGTTTCTTTTTCCATTAGTCAGGACCTTAGTCATAATTTCCATTCTCTCACAAGATGGAAAGGAGTAGGACAAAGGAATATGTATGCTCAGCATGCCTCTGCCACCGCCTCCGTGTAAGTAAGAATTAGGGTGGTTTGGGCATTTTAACTGAGTAATCTCTACTTTAAAAAGTTTTGAATACAAAATACAAAAGTAACTCTTCGATGACTTGTGTTTCGAAGTCAAATTTTGCTGAATACACTAGATAATACCAAGAAAAGCTAATTCTGTGGTACTGATTTTTTTGGTCAGCATAGGAATTCTACTTTGCAGAAGTTCTACAAAGTGATTACAAACAGTTGTAAGCTCTTCTGAGAAAATTGAAAACAATGGATGTTTATAGGCATATACTCCATGAAAGTATAAAAGAGACATAAATGATATGATTAGTATTTTTAAATAAGTAAGCAAACACAACTGTTCTGCCCTCGTCTGTCTGTGATCTGTAAATAATACTTAGACTGGATTTTAAATGACAGATACTTCTGATATAAATTTGTAAACAAGGAGAAAGCATAATTTATGGAAGAATAATTTAATGTTTTGTATTTGTAATCTATTTCTTCTCTCTAAGTTAGTTTTGGAATGAAGCATACACCATAACTTTTATGTTATTGTTGCTCAGCCTTGTTGCTGGACAGTTAATTTGCTATAAAATCCACACTATATCACTGTTATTAATTAGAGTAACTGTGAACTTGCCTTTCAATACCTATTAAATGCAAATGCTTAGTCACTTAAAATATAAATGTGCAGTGAAGTTCTTCAGCAGAATAATGCCATGAAATAATTAATACAAAATAATTAAATCTTCATTGAAAGAAATATGCTCCATCAAGTGATGAACCTTACAGAAAAAAAAAAAAAAATACTACATCAATTGACAATAAATTGACAAGAAAAACAATCTTTTGTGATTATAAAATAAAAGGATCAGAACTGTACATTTACAATTCTATTAAGCAAGAAGCTGAATAGGTTAATGTAAGTGAAGGGATCTGTCCTTTATTCTACATTGTGAATTATCAGGGATTTTCATAGGAATAAGCAACATGGCAAACATATCACTAACCCCTTATATTAAACTTTTTCAAATGCATGTACCTTTTACAGAGACACTGAGCACTGTCAAATAATGAAGGAATTATTCCAACTGTACAAGAAAAAATAAGATTTTATCTAAGATTTATAATTTCAGAGATTTAGTCCAGAATTAATTCCTTTTTAAGAACCTACTTTTACATAGTGATATTATTTGCCTAAGTGCTTCTCTGAAGAGAGGAATCTTCTTAGACACTTAAAGACATTTCTGATTTATAGCCTTAGATTTTAAGAGGCAAGGTTTGCTGTTTTCTACCATTTTGTACAAGAGCTCACTGAACACTAGCCTGGCTTCAGGCGCTCCTATACCTTGAGATAAGTAATAGTAAGTATGTATTAAAATAATCGCTTATTATAATAATGTTAATCAGAAAATGAGTGTGTTTGCAATAGACATACCCGTGCTTTGGAACCAGAAATTCCAATGTCAGTGAGGAACTCAACTGAATTATGGTCTGTCATGAATCTGGTAGGAAATTAACAGTTTTTAAGTAGCTAGAAAGTATTCTTGTAATAAGAGCTGGAATAGCAAAGTTTTACTTTTATGTGGTTGAAAAAAACTTCTTGGAAAATTTGTTGCTATTGAAGATGTCACATGTCATTTTAATAGGAATTACATTTGTTTGAGTTGTAACATATTGCAGCTAATATGAGATGAAATTTAGCATATGTTATATATCAGATAAAGATGCTTATAGCAAGAGGTTTGAGTATAATAGCAACAGAATGAAAAAGACGTACAAAAAACAAAGGGAAAGAAAAAGAAAAGAAATGCATACTCAAACAAGGCTCAGGAAAGCAAGCTGTTTCTGAGAAAGTTGCATGTAATAGGCACAACCATTTATGGGATTAAAGTACAGCTAAGGTCATTTAACATTAGTCTTTTTCCAGGAACCCAGTACAAACATGTGAGCTACACTGAGTACTCCTGGCACAGATACAATCCAGCTAATATATATTGAACAGTAACAGATGAATATCTCCCCTTCTTCCCTTAGCATGACCTCTTCAATTTGGATTTCTGGTTAGAGTACAACACATTTTCCATCAATCTTATGCTAAGAGAAAGGTCACCTCTCAGCATGGCCAGGGCTCTGCAGGGGAGGCGCTTCTGTGCATGTTCTGATTCTTTAGTTATACTCAGGGTACACTCAGGCACTTGTAGTCCAATTTTTCAAGCCAAGCTGTCTTTTTTCAAGCCCTTACAGGGAAAGGAAACAACAGGCAGTTTATGTTGCTGGAAAATCCACTCCAACAGATTTCCAGACCACACACCTACCCCTGGATATCTGCCAGTGGAAGCTGACAAATGTTTTGACTGAAGGCAGGCAGGAGATTGTAGAGATAAGAAACTCTTTGAGAAGTTGTTTAGGAAAATTTTGACCTCCTTTACTTAAAAGGGGAGGAAACAGTTTTTCTGAACTCTCTTTCCTTTTATGAACAGTGATGTGATGAGTGATGTTGTTCAGCTTATAGAAAATACTCCAGATGATCATTTGGAAGTTCACAATCAAGATATCCTACTCATCTTGCTAAGCAAAATCAAACTACTGGATTAAATGTGGTTTCCTGTTGGCTTCACTAGTCACTGCAGCTATGAAATTACAACCTGAGCAGTTTGAATTACACTTGAATTGTGGTATTAGGTACATAAACATATAACTAATCTCTGATGGATGCTGGTATGCTTTTTGAACAATATACAGTGATGACACAGTAGACACAACAGTGTGATTCCTGTCTTGCACGAAAATAAAATTCATAAAATATTGGTCAAATTTTAATAATAATAGAAATTTTTAAAAATGGAGCTCTACAACCTTTCTCCTGTTACTTGCATCAGTTTCTTTCAGGATATATAAAAAAATGAAGTATTTCTCCATGAAGCATGTGCTTTATAACGAAATACCTTAGTATCAGTACTGATTTTACCACATTCTCAAGGAAGAAGTAATTGCACTGGCATAATAATTATCTATTTCCAAGGCATAGTTATGAATGCAATCCTGAATAAAGGCTGGTGTATAAATGACTAGTGTCTGATAGATCCAGTTGGTTACACAGATTCTTTATACAGAAGCTTTCACTTTGATTATGATGCCTCATTCATGTAATCAAAAGTAAAAATCATTCCTCTTCTATTTTTGTATTGTAAACAGATGACAATGCATTTTGGAATAAAGTAGTTGCAGTTCAAAGATGTGTTGCAGAAAAGTACAGTATAGTGAATTTAGAAAGTATTCTTACTATACAATAAAAATTATATAGTTTTATATATTTATAGTTATATAATATATATAGTTTTCCCCATGAATATATAGAAATATCTCAGATAGACATATTCATGTTCAGTCATGCTTAAAATGAAAGAAAATATATATTCAGGGAGAGTTGCTAAAATTACATTTAGAAATAGGTAGATTTCTTTTCCTGGTGGATAAAAACTAGATTGATTTTGATTGAAATGAGATATTTGGAAAAGTTGCATAGATTAAAAAAAAAAAGTAAGACATATTTTGAAATAATTCTATAGGAGTATTTAATTAATGTGTTTGTTTTGTAAAAAGGTTTTGAAACATTTATTTTTTAAAATAATAGGTGAGTTAAAATATTAATGTTGGAATACATTTATTTTTAAGAACTGGTAAAAAAAACCTCAGATATTTTTGAAAATTTCAATCAACATTTTTGACCTGTATGTTTGGCTAGATTTAACTTAGTTTAAAGAGTATTTCCACAGTATTAACTTAGTTTAAAGAGTATTTTCCAACTTCTTATTTGGGAGCAAAGGCACTGTTCACCAAAAAGCAGTATTTTTGCTTCACTTAGAGCAACTATTGCTGATAAATGTTCATAATCCCTGAGATAACAAGTATTCATTTAACGCAGTTGCAAAAACTGTACCTTACAAAACTTAAATCATAGCTGTTAAAGTAATTTTAGCTGAAAGACCACTTATTTTAATCTATGCTACAGTATGCGACTGGTTTGACCAATAAAAGAGGCTCAAAAGAGAATTATACTAAATGGGAGTGTGAAACACAGGTAAAACTCTACCTCCAATTGTCTGCTTATGCAGGTTACAAAGAACTTAATTCAAAATGCCCCTAAAGCCATGAAAAATCCAGAGGCATGCCTATCCATTTGACATTTAACAGTGGAACACAGCTTTTGGCACAGTATGAGGAGAGTTTGGAGCCAGAAAATGGAAAGAGGTTTTCACCAAGCTGTTCCACTCTCCAGTTTAGAACTGAAGCCCTAAAGGTACCTTTTTTTCTACAGCAGTGTGGAAACAAACCTAACAGCAAAGCAGCTGCCTGACTACCTAGATAACCAACTACTAAGCTGACTATTTTTAGTCTCAGTACAGAGCTGTCTTTCAGCCATTATTAAAACCCAGAAGATTTATAAGACCAAAAAATGGTAATGTTTTTCATAAGTTAAAATAAACAACTCCCCCAAAATATTCGGTCTTTCACAAAATACAAACTTCCAGTGTGTAATCATGTGATTTAACCCATCTCTTTCCTGTTTGTGTTGAAGTTGGATTTTTTTGTCAACTACTTTTCCTAAGGTAACACGGTGGGTGTTTTTTGGCTTTATGTTCTATTTTTCTTTTTACTGGCAGAAGTGGGAAAGGGAATTGTGAAATGTGACTGCCAGCTGCAGCTGTTCTACTTTTGACAGGTTTCAGCCAAATGGCAAATAATAAAATGTTTGGAAGTCTGTATTAACAATTAATTCTATCTGAGAGTTTAGTCATGAAGCTCTGTTTTAGCTTTAGCAGGGCCTGTCAAAACAGAAAGTCTAATGTGAGGCTGTAATCTGTAGCAGAGTGCTCTCACAGAAACACAGAGGTGCCTTAATCAGTCCGCAGCACCTTGGTTGAAGGATCTGGATCTCCAGAGTGACTTCCCTTCTGTACTATTCTTCAAATTCAACAATTGGATTCTTTCAGACAAGCATGGGCTGATCTAACAAGAGAATAATCTGTTTCCTCCATTGAAGAAGACTTTATGAAGACCTCTAGCTTAATAAATTCAGATATTCTTTCTAGACCAAAAGTTGAAATCCTTTAATTTTTCTGTCAGGAACAAAGGGAGAACTAACTCCCTATCCATCCATACTTAAGCACCCTAGACTATAGAGAGGGAGCTGCTGTGCATACCAAAGTCTCTCTTGAACTTTTAATTCTTGTTCTTTCTGCAGTCATTTCAGGAAACATCCCTGGTGCCCCTGCATCCGTGGTTTCTCTTAGGGTTGCTGACCACCAGTGTAGCCGGCTGAAGCACTATGTGCCAGTGAGCCCAGTGAACAGCTCCAAGCTCCATCAGTTTGCTCTGCAGTCTCTCTTGGAACTGCCCCCCTGCTGTGGTAGTTCCTCAAGCAGACAATAGTAGGAAATCATGTCAACCAAATAATTTCCTTAGGATTTTAAGGATTTTTTTCACATGTAATTTTCTTTGAAAATCTACCACTCAGAAAATACAGAAGCAAGACTAATTAATGTGTCAGGCCATAGGCAGTCCTAGGCTACTGAAACAACTCTGGTGGTTGATGTTATTTCCCCTGCGGCTCCCTGCTCCTTTTCTGCTGCCAGAGGTTACTGTCTCTGAAGCTGAGGGGCTGGGATGCAGCACATAAGTGCCCCTCAGTGCACTCCCTGGCAGCCTACCCAGGCTTCTGCCAGCACAGTGTGAATTAGCCTGCCAGGCCCTGCACAGAACTCACCTTCTGGCAGTCATTTCACTCCAGTCCCTGAGTTACACCTTGGGACAAGGACATAATCTGTAACTGTACAAAAGCCTTTTGGCATATGGCCTCAGCTGTGCAAGATGACCACCCACCCTGGTTATGTCCACCAGCCCCTTCACCAGGTGAACTGCCTCTAAAAAGCACTTCACCATTTGCATTTAAGCCAGCTCTAGCAATCATACTGAGGATTTCCTTTGCCTGTCTTATCTAACCTGGGATTATGTATCTATCCCACACCTGCTGAGAAACTGTGAGGATGCTCCCTCTTGGATTCAAACACTAACTGCTGAGAAGCAAATTCTGCTCATCTCCCAAGTGAAAGGCAATTGCCTACATGGGAGAGAGACAGCATATGTTTTATAAAAAGTCACTTGGCTCAGTATATTTCTCTAGGTCTTTGTTGAAGAAATTTACTTCTTTAGTAGAATTTTACAGGAGGAAAAATGGTATAACCTTAGCAAGGATAAATTCCTGGGTTTTAACTTTACAACACTATAAGGGGTGTTACCACTTTTACATTCCAACTATCAATTCTGGTAGAATAAAAAATTCCCTTAACATGAAAGGGTAGATAATGATACATTTCTGGTAAAATGAACATAAAGCAGCATAAAAGGATACACCATTCAAATGCCTTAAACATATCAAGAGAGTAATATTTTACTGTTTTTTTCACTACTTTTTCATAAGCTTTGCCTCAAAAGACCAAACATGAATTCTATTAATGAGATCAAATAGTCTATGCTAATCATTCTGCCATTTGGTAGTAAAAAAGAATGCTAATATGAATGTACTTCTGAAATCTAAAAATGTAAGTTTAAATTAATGTATAATGAATATCACAAAGTACTGCAGCTAATAAAAGATCAAGCTTACTAGAAAGCTACTAGGAGGCTCCAAGGCAATCTGCTAAATTAGAAAACTATTTAGTTTAAATTTAATAGAAAGTAGTAGGCAAACAGTCTAAATTGCAAACAGTGACAGCTTCTCAAAGAAAACAGGTTAAATGACTTTTCTGCTTATATTTTGTGGCTATGTAAACTGATCTCCCCAGTTCCATCTCTCTTGTCAGTTTTTACTGTTTTTCACAGTTACCTTCATTTTGAAGTTCAATACCAGAATGGAATCAAACTTCAATACACATTACTGGAACAGAAAGTCAGAGAATGTTGGATAGACAGATACAATATTCTGACTTTTCCATTGGCTTTGTATGCTCATGACAAAGATTTATATGACAATTCAAAATCAATGGCAGAACTGCTGCTGACTTTGGGGACTCTGGAGTTCACCCACGCCAGTCAAGCTAAGCTCAAAAAACTGGAAAAGCAGATATATACTCAGAGACTGAGACATCTTTTTTTCAGAAAATGCTCAGAACTCAGCTTCTGACAGGCAGACCCCAGTACTGTGCTTCAAATCATCCACTAGAATCATCAATCATTGACTGAAAAAGTTTTACTTGTTTGCTGATATTATGACATGCTATAGGAACCAAAACTTTAGCTAGGATGCAGAAGGATAATGTGGGGGAAAACTGAGATTTTGCTACAGGGAAGTATGTAAACATTATGACTAAAATCAGAAAGGAAATTCAAGACCCAAAACCTAATTTTGGCATGATAGTGCTGCATCCAAGAAGACAGTATTCCCCAAGGTCCAGATTTACAGTCTGTCTAGGGAAACTGATAAACCCCAGTTTGGCACAAACTAGGCAGCCAACCAAGGCCAGAGATAGCTTTTAGAAAAATGCAGGAAAGAAAATCCTGAATCTTGAAGATTTTCAGTTTCCTCTTGCAGGTAAGTAGTTCTGCCCAGGCAGGATGGATGGCCCAGAAGCTGCCCAGAATATAGGCACAGATTTTCTAGTTTGGATTTTTATATTTTTTGCACAGCCATTCACAGTGGACAAAAAGTAGAAATGCACTGTCATATACAAAGGAAGTAAAATTATGTGATTCAGTCTTTCTGTTCCTGCTGAAAAAGCTGTTTAGAACATGCAGATTTACAGAGGAGGCTAGGAGAAGCAATTCATCTGTGTGATAGCCTGGGAACTGGGATTTCTACTTGGGATCCAAGAGTTGTTCATGTGCTAGTCACATTCCCCCCATATGTGAATGAAAATGAATGAATGAATGAATCTCTAGCACCAGCTGAAAATAAAGGACTAACAGTGTTGTGTTCCACCCTTGCTTCACATCCTTTCCCAGGAGATGGGAGAGAATCGATGCAGCCAAAAGGTGAGAACCAATAAATGCTTCATCTCTTAAAAATCTGCGGGTGTGTTAACCATCTGTGACTGGAGTTAAGGAATGAAAGCACAACTTGGTCATGTTTTAAAAGAAAGTATTTATGAAAACACTTGCTTGCTCTTCTCTTCTTCTAGGTAACAAGTAATACAAATGGAAATGGCCTCAATTTCTTCCAGGGAAGGTTTAGATTGCATATTGGAAGAATTTTGTCACTAAAAGAGCAATCAGCCATAGGAAGAGGCTTCTTAGGGAAGTGGTGGAACCACTGTCCTTAGGAATGTGGATGTAGGGCTTAGGGTTTGCTGGTGGCCTTGGCAGTGTTAACTTAATGGTTGAACTTGCAGATCTCAGAGGTATTTTCCAACCTTATTGATTTTATGATTCTCTGAGATGTGACCTCCCTATTCCTGGAAAGCCCTCCTGGAGAAAGGCAGCAGGACACCTGGCTTCTCACCTAACAGAGCCAAGAGGACACCGAGCTGTTCAGTCTTGCCAGGATCAAGGTGCTGGTGTGGACTGGCAGAAGCAGCTTTGTAGCTCTGCTCTGAGCTCTGCAGGCCTTGAGCCAGCAATCTGGTTCAAAGTGTGGGCTCAGGCAATCATAGATTTCAGAATCACCATTGTGTGCACTTTGTGTGTTCACTTGAATTTTAAATGCTTAATTCTTTCTTTATATGTTTATTATTTAATTATTTCTTTAAATTAAATTTCATATCCCCTAAAATTCATGGAGATCAAAGTCTAATTTTGCATTGTTGCTACTTCTGAATTTAAAATGCTCTCTCTGGCAGTTAAGAATAGCTAATTATGGCAATCCACTCATGCATAAACTCCTGGAGGATAGCAGGACTGTTTGGAGGACTAGACAGGTACATTAGGAAGTTTAGGAGGCATCTCTTAATGTTCTACTTTCATTTGAACTGTAAGAATTCTAACAGACCAGGAAAAACACCATGAATAATACTACTTTCAAAAAAAGGACTGAGAGGGACACTTAAGAAGGTGTGAATTCACTGAGTGCTAGCTGGCCATGGTAACTGCTTTTTTCAGAGGTGCCCCTGGTAAAGCTGAAGCAATTTAGCTGTTCATGAAATAGGGAGCCATATCTGAGTGTTTCATAGTTTTCACTTTGCTACAGGTAATGGCTATGCATAACCTTTTCTATAGAAAGACAGAACACAGATTTTTATATGACATTTTAAAAAAAATCATACTTTGTCCTAATTTGCACCCCAGATAATTCCAGCCAAGATTTATGCTCCAGCTGTAAGGAGAAAATGGCCATACAACAGGCAGAAAGAAGACTGTATGTCAGAAATAAGACAAAATTTGGAGAAGGTGGGCCCTAGGTTACGTGTGCTAATTTTGCAGTAATGAGTAATGCAAAGTTGGGTGAGGAAAATGGGGAAGAGGGCTATCTAGTGCTTCCAGAAGTTACTGACCAAGTCATGAAACAAAGCCCTACACCAGCTAAGCTGAAGTGTGTAAGGGGAAACTGTACACACTCTGTTTCAAAGTTTCTGCATCTCTACATCTGGTGTATATCACCCAGGGAACTGTTATCCAGCACGCTTGGCAAAGCAGCCCTGCAACTGCTTGTGATTTCAGCCCTTGACTGGATTGCCAGAGGCTGAGGGGGCCCACTGCAGCGCTGAGGGGCAGCAGGTGGATGTGTGTGAGGGCTGGTTCTCAGCCTCTCTCTTACCTCTATTGCTGAGGGGACACTCACAGCCACCAAGGACTTCACAGCAGGCAGTGAGAGTTACTCAACTGTTACTATTTATAGTGCTTTCCAAAGTGTGAAATGAAACATTTCTCTGGCTGCTGTGAAGCCAGTACTATTTAAGCCAGAGCCACCTGACATTTGGAGGAGTTGGATCCTGTGAATAGGGTAACCAATTCCCTGCAGATGCTACCCTACCAAATTACTTGAATTAGAATCATGAAGGGAAGGAATCATAAGGATGGAGTTTACAGCCCCAGGAATAGTTTTCCTAGTGATCTGAATCTCACTTACAGAGGCTGATGGCATAATCCACGTCTGCTGCAGCAGTCTCTCCTAGAAGAGAAAACGGAATCCTGGTCCTAGGAGGAGTTCTTGCATGAGGCTTAGGGGGGTTTTTCATAGAGATGATGTAGAGAAAAAGTTTCTTAATACACAGATTATGTATATTGTGAAGAACTTTAATATAGAGAAACCATGTCCTTTCATTAAGAGAGCTCTTAGAATTTAATTGGAAATATCAAGAACAAGTAGCAAATGTTTCAATTATTGTATGTTTTGGTTTAACAAAATAAAAATGTTAAAACATCCTTTCTTTTAGGATAGGTTTATTAATTGTGCACACGCTGCATGTACAAATTAAGACTGTCAGAAGCAGAAAACTGAAAGAACTTTCAGCAATAAAGGCAATATTAATATATTAATTATTTTTATTGATATATAGGAATAACTTCCTTCTTTAACAAATTCTATGGAGGATTATAAATATGTTTGTAACTTTCAGAACTACATAACGGTGGCACAGAGGATTTACAGCACCTCTTACCCTTAAGAGATATTTTTACATAACAAGCATTTAATAAAAGTGTTCAATGAAGCTTATTGACATTTACTTTTCCCTTTGCCATACATTTATTAAGTTTGAACATCACATTCACATTAACATCAAACACATAAAATATGGAAAAGCTGGAGAGAACAGAAGACATATTTTAGTGCTTTGATGTTGATGCCAAAGTTTTATTTAAAATATTTATACATAGCCTAAAAAAGGATAATAAATTTTATTGAAAGCTCACTGTACTACTAGAATTTTTAAAGTCCACAGGGTAGACTGAAAGTACCAAAAGGGAAAATTTGAAACACTGTTGAACAATCTTCAATGGCAAAGCCTGTTATTAGGAAAACACATTTAAGGTATGTGTAACTTAAATTTGATTTCTGAAAAGTGGAATGAGACATGCACAACAGTTTCAGATTAGACATAAGAATAGGTTTCATTTTCTGGTTTTCTTACACAGATAATTCCCTAGAATGAAGTGTTTGCTGGTTTCTTTGTATTTTACCTACTTGAAATTAACTCCATCCGTGGATTTGTACCTAGACTATGAGTAACTGAGAAAGAGGGAACAGGTACTTGTGTAGATTAAATTTCTCTCTACTCTATTTCTCTATTCACAGTTGTGCAAGGCTAAATGATATAAGGTCTCCTTGTCTCAAAGAAAGATGCAACAGAAGATTTTTTTTAAAGAAGGAAAATTTTTTGGTCACTTTTAGCATTAGGTAGTTACCATTTATTGTTAGAAATAACCAAACGTGAATTGGAGGTTAACACTGGAGCAAAAAAATTCCATTGCAAACTATATACACATACTTTACTGTGAAGTCAGGTTTCATTTGTTCTTGATGGAAGAGAAAAACAGAGATGGGAAATTCAGCCAGCACTTTCCAAATATATATTAAAAAAATTATGCAGACCTACTTTGGATTAAAGGTCTTGGGTTTAAGACTGCTCCCAAAAAGCCACATTGGAGGGTCTCCAAAGTGCCTTTTACAGTAAGAGTCCTGGAGTGCAACTCCTGAGCTGAGCAATGCCAGCATGCAGAAGCATTAGATTAGCTAATGTTCCTTCTCACCATTTCTGCTTTTGGTCCACAGTCCTCGGGGACTTCTGACAAGGAGAATCCTTAAATGTTGTGTTAGATTAGCTATGGAGATCCCTTAGTGTCAGGCACCATTAATCTGATCCAACACCCTATAGCATCTATATCAGAAGAGTTTTGACTTTGTGGAGATTTGTAGCCCCTCACTAGCAGACCAATTAAAGAATTTCTCAAATTATCACTATGAGAGAACTAGTTACGAAACACATTACTGGGAAATTGCAGCTGGCATCAGTTTATCTGGTTAGGCTCTAGAAAGAAAAACATACTTAAGGCTCTTCTCTAATATTCTGTATAAATATTCCTAAAGGTTATGAGAAGGTATTAAAATTTTCCCTGTTTATGTCTCCATTACATCAGATTTTATATTCTACCTTCCAGGTAATAATTTTATCAAACAGAATCCAGTTTATTTTGCTTCGGATATTACTGAGCTCCCTACTCAATTTGTTCTTGCTAACTATTTAAAAGTTGGATGAGCCCTGCTGTTAAGAAACAAAGGTAATATTCCTAACTATGATGAGAAAGCATTATCAGCACACTAAGTAGCCCTGAATATGGAATTGCTCAGTAGACGACATTTGTGAAATCATTATTTAAGCTTACATTAACCACATTTTTGATCACCCACATTTGTGGTAACATTACCCAGGTAAAAATGGATCAAAAACATTACCTCGATCACATTTTAAGATAAACCTTTGTATATTAGATCATGCATTATCTTTCTGTCAACAGCTTTGGAAACAGTTGTTGGCAATACATATAATCTCTTTTAAATGGTAGCTCCTTAGGGCTGATGTGATCACCAAGCCAAAAGATTTTATAATTTACAGATTTAGTTGTCAGATGAAATTAGCAGCACTATTATATCATTAACAGTCATACACACCTAATTTCAAATTCTGCCACATGATGTTATATTAAAAGTCTGCTTCTGGCAAGTATAATTAACACACTATTTTCTTTTTTTAATGGAAAAGGGATTTTTTTTTTTTTCTAGACAACACATCTATACATTCCCTGTTGATACAATGGATAAAAATAATTGACCTAAACATTTGAGGAGAGCATGGATAGTTGAATGGGTTTATTATTGGGTCATTTTCATTGGCAAGTGGATTAACAACACTATTAATGGTTAGTGTCCAGTCACATAATGTGCAGCATTTGAACTGCAGCTTAATCAATGAGGTTTTCCTATGGCCGTGAATTCTTTCACTGATGATCTTCTTCAGGTCTAAAACTTTACTTTTTCAAACAATTACAGTCTGTTTGTTCTTAGAAAACTCATAAATTAACCATATGTATCTAAATGCACTAATATAGAAAGGTAAATCAACATTCATGTATGTGAGTGTGCACATTTGTGCATGCACACACACACACACACACACACACACACACGGGCATGAGGCAGAAATGGTCCTGTCTTTTAGGTGTTTTGCAGCTGAATAAAAAGTTATGTACCATGAGGATATAAACCACAAGATTTATTTCTCCATACCTATTCGTGCTTGTTCTCCAGATTTTTTATGCATTTAATGAATTAATAATTTGTTCATTTTCTACCAGCCAGAAGGAGCCAAAGCTTAAAGTGAACAAAATTCAGCCTCTTCATATTCAAAATAGTTGTGGTGTTTCCATCATTGTGAACACTGAAAACTGGATCAGATAATATCCTGAGCAACTTGCTCTAGCTGGTTGATCCTGCTTCCAACAGGGAAAGCTGAACTAGATGATGTCAAGAAGTCCCTTCCAAATTCAACTATTCTGTGACTCTGTGAAATTTTCAGGTTCTTGTTTCCAGCATAGCTACTATACTGCATGAGCTATTTTTGATTATGTAAGAAAGGAGATAGTCAATTGGAAAGTAGATGTGGAGTAGTCATAACCTATTTCCAGAGAAATGAAGAACAAAACAGAGGAACAATTATAATAACTTGTAATAAACTGGAAACTGTATAGACTTAAGTAGTTTGATGGAGTAAGCAATCCATCCAGTTCCTACATTCTAACTAACACTTCTGGAAATCATGCTGTTGAAATGTCAAATCTCATTACAAAAATAACATGGAAGTGAACAGAGGCATTGTCCTATCAGAACACTTCCTGTGGAAGACACAGCACTTAGGTACACATGTACTAGAGTGAGTTCCAATAATGACATTCAGATGCTGGCTAAGTGTAAAAGTCATCCTTCCAAAAAAAAAAATGGAAACAACAAAAATCCGAGCCAACCAAATACAACCCATCCACTCCCCTCTGCCTTTCTAGAAAATGTAAAGGAACAAAGAACAATTTTGACAGAGGGAATTCTTTTCAAAGAAAATATTAGAAATTTCTTGAAATATATAGAAATATTTTGTTCTGTCAGTCGAAATATTAGGTCCAGATCTGCCAAGTTTATTTGCTTTCTGCCAGTCAGTGATGGACTTATTGTTATGAAATTACTGTTACATCGTTAGAAGGGAGGAAACAGCTGGTACTTTTCTGGTTGTCTCCAGAGAAAAATATCACTATAAAAATGATATTACTGACAGGCACATGCAAGGGAGTGGGAGTGTTGTGCAGAACAGAATGTTACAGGAGTGTTTTTTGTCTTTAAAGCTTCAGCAGATTT
Organism: Aegithalos caudatus; assembly: GCA_013389925.1. Classification (NCBI taxonomy): domain Eukaryota; kingdom Metazoa; phylum Chordata; class Aves; order Passeriformes; family Aegithalidae; genus Aegithalos; species Aegithalos caudatus. The sequence goes on from WEIU01023518.1 coordinate 273,341, forward strand.
ATTCAGCTTCCAGTCAGAGATCCTGCCAGAGGTTTTTTGTCACTGTAGTCTTCAAATCAATTAAATGTTGTTGCTGTGTTTTGTAGTTTTGCTAAATTAGAAGGTGTTTGGAAGCCCACTGAAATGATGATGGATAACCTCAGAAATGGTTGTCAGTATGAGCATGTAAATAGGTTGGTAACTACTGTAGACTAATTAAGCACTCCTCTGTGGTCTTAATGGCACAGTACTCCTTACAATGATTTGTCTAAGTTTACACTTAAAAGTTTAGAAGTCTAGATAGAGTAGTACAGCAATTACAGTTTCAAGGTCATTCCCTATTCTTCCAAAGGAGAATGCTAGGGCTATGAAAAATGTTTTTTCAAGTGAATTTTAGAGTTTCGGTGAATCATGGGATTCACTGTCATCTTTCAGCATGGAGGTAATTTCCTGAGACAATCTGAATCATAAGAAGCTTAATATTATTGGTTCTCAACACTTTATAGCTTTGATTATTGATATGGTGGAGATTAACAAAATGTAACACCCAGTTACTCAAAGAAAGAGTGTAGGCATGTAAAATTAATGAGGTTTTTTTGGGTACTTTAACCTAAATATGCCAATGAGTAGGTAGATCAAAAGACTACAGCCTTCACCATGTTTCTTCTAGTTTAGATAGATGAAAGCAAGTGTGTAAGGCAGTCAAGGGTGACACTTGTCTGTGGGAAACTGATAATTAAGAGAAACAGCCAAAGGAAGGAATTCTAAGATACAATAGCAAGAATTGTAATTCTGGGTTTTTCAGGGTGTCTACATCCAACCACTTTAGCCTTCACCAAGGAGGGATGGCCAGCTCAGCTTTATGATTGTGATTCCTATTAATTTATTTTGGAATACATGAGTATATTGTACTAAAATGATGAAAGAATATGGATAAAGTCAGCTGAACGATATAGGAACTGTCAGATTGAGTAATTTTTTCAGGGAATATTTAAAAAGGTCATTACATTCTGCTATCAATACCTACTGCTTTGCTTCACTGTTTTTCTTGTGTTTCTTTAGTAACTTAATTTGCTTCATCAGGTCCAAATGGTGTGTTAAATCATTTGATGCTGTGTACTGTGTTAAGGTGTTTATTACCTACAGTTACATGTATTCCTATATAAGATCATAGAAACAGTATAAATATTTTACTTGTTTCAACAATTAAGACTTAATGAGGGGACTCTTAAAAATTCTGAGTCTCTCCCTTTTGAATGGGATATTTAAATCCCTTGTTTGTAATTGAAGTTTATTTAAAACTTGTCCGTTTCCTTTGCAGTCAGTCACTACTGACTGATCTTATATGAAGAATAAAGAAGTGGAACTTAAATGTGAATCTGCTTGAGACTTTCTGCCTCTACTTAAGGTTGGAATATGATGACTCAGTGCTGCTTTCATGAAGATTTGAAAAAACAGAAGAAAACCAGACAGCTATGTCTCTAAGAATTATACTCTTAAGTCATGCTGTTACTTGGCTTTGTATAAAATAAGGCATTAATATCTTACAGGCTCAAGACCTGGTCAGTGGCCAATTTTAAATGGTCAGTTTACAAAGCTCATAATGGGAGCTTCACACATCACACCTAATTACTTTCCTGAATGGCATTTTATTGTATGGTCTTTATGTTTCTGCACCCATAGAAAAAATTTAAATAAAAACTGGAATAATTCAGAGGTCAATTCTGTTAAACTATGTAAGAGGTTAACAATACATTGACCTATCAGTCTACAATAATTAGTACTAAAAAGTACTGATTAGCAGTACTGACAACGTTTTTTTAATTGGAGAACAGTTAGAAATGAGGTTATTTATTTTACTGCTATAACTGAATGAAAAAGAAACACGAGTAGTTTCTTTTTCACATCTTAGAACTCTTGCCACAGAGCTAGAGAAATACACATAAAAAGCTTGTTCAGATGGATACTGAATTTTGAAAGCAGAAAATGTTAATATTATTTGTGTTTAAATCTTCAATTAATTTTAAAAATAGTGATGAACTTTTCAATGCAAGGACATAAATGTGTGAATAACACTATTTGTGATAAAAATTAATAAATTATTACTTAAAAAGTAATACGGGTAATGCAAGAAAACACTTGAGAATTCTTTCTGTGTCCATTTCAATAAGAAATTAATATTTTTATTCTGAGAATTCAGGGTACTGCCAATTCTGTCTTTGCATTGTTCACATCTCCAAATGCATGTCTTCATCATATTCCATCAGTATTGAATTTTTCTGTTGCTGTCTCTTGCATGAGGCTGAAAAAGCTGAAAATGGCTGAGGTAGCAAAGGCTGAAAATGGCTATTACCTGTGCTTTACATAGGTTTTAGATGAGTGTCCGCTATTTTACTACGTAACATTTATCTAGTTTCCATTCTTTTCTCTTTTGGAATCAATAGAAAACAAAGGTGACATGATGAAAATATTTTCCAGCACTTAAACAGCATCTTAATTAACATCTTAACAGCAATGGCTGTCAAATAAATATTTTAAAAGACATAAATGTGAAGTCAGAAGATTACCTATTCAGAAAGAAAAATCAGTCTTTTCAGTAAAGTCAGCATAAGTTTTGTTAGTTCAAAGTCATTATGTTTGGTTTAAAAGACATGAGGCTGCACTGAGTTCTTAGATGCACTTATCAAATGTCTCTTTTTTGGTGTTTGAAATGTAAATAGGAAATGGCCCACTTGATTCATTTAAAAAATGGGCCTGATAAGTTCTGATTCATTTCTAGGTTCTTTGGGTCAATAGACAAGAATTCAGAAGTGAATGGTCCTGAGCACTGCTCTTCCACACAAATGGAATATGAAGAGTGCCTATTGCTGAATTAATTTTTTTATGCTTTTAGAGTATTGCTGCCATGTTTCCTAGAGCAGCTTCATTTCTCAGCACTTTCACTTTGCATAGTGTAATTAGAAATTGTGTTCCATTTAGGATCTTATTTTGTTGTCATGAAGTATCGTAAATGTATGCTTGAAGTCTTTTGTCTAGTGACAAAAATCATAGTGAGAACATCAGGTAATAAAATTAACACCACAGCACTGCTACTACTGCAGGTGCAGCACATTCCAGGACATTCAGCTTGGAAGAGACCCCAGCAGCCCTCTGGGCCTTCTGGATGCTGCAAACAGACTCCACTGTGAGGTAAGAGCAGGAAGCTCCTCCACTGCTTGACTTGACTTGACTCCCACTCCCATATGGGGCTTACTAATATCCAGCCTAAGCCTCTCTTGACTCACTTGTTTGCTGTCACTTATTCTCCCACCATACATCACTAGGAACCTTTTAGTTCCGTTTATTTTGGTTAACATCCCTTCACGTATTGGGGTTATATCAAACAACTGCTATTCAGTCTTCTATTCATGAGGCTGAAGAAACTTTTTACTCAGAAGTTTCTCTTTACAAGGCAAACACTCCTGTCCTTTGACCAGCTTGGTGGCTGGTGATGCCTTGAGAGGCTATCTAGAACAGAGGCTAGACAGTGTTAAAGGAATAAAGTAGGTATTTATTAAAAAGGTCTTCAAATGATACACCTTGGGCAGTACAAGAGCCTGGTGAGGCTACTCCCAAGATGGATAATGTATTAAACATTTTCACACTTTTGTAAGTTTTGGTCCGTTTACATATTGGGGTCAATTGTCCAATTACAGCTTCAGGTTATGAAATCCCATCCTCCCAGTTTGCTTTCCTCAATTCACTCCTCTTTGTACTTTTTGGGCCTGAAGCTGTAGCACTGTCATTAGTTCTCAGGCTGGAAAAGGATTGTTTTGTCTAACTAAACTGTGAGGAGAACTTGCTAACACTTTATATGTAGTTCAGAGTTATATACTAATGCAGTATAGAATCTGGATAATATGAAAGCTAAAACTTAAGGTATCACTGGTCTGCTGAACTTCTAAAGCTTATCAGTGTCTTTTCCCAAACTGGATGCAATCCTCAAAACTACTACAGTGCTGTAGTTGCTGAGTACAGGGGGAAGGTCACTTCCCTCAGTCTCCTGTCTATGCTGTTCATAATACAATCTAGGATAAAGCTGGCTTTCTTAGCTGCCATGGGACCCCACCCTGTTCAGCTTGTCCTCTGCTGAGACCCCCACATTCTTGTCTGCAGAGCTGCTCCCCAGCCAGGCAGCTCCCAGACCAAGCCTCAGACAAGGGTACTTCTTTCCCAGTTGCTGGATTGATAACTGAGTAATTCTGCTAGCTAACAAAACAAACAACCTCTACAAGATTCTTTTCTATAACTGTCTTAAAATGGAAGTAGCTTTAGCAGACGTATTTTAAGAAATCCTGTTAAATATGAGATAGGAGCTCAAAATTTTTGTATTTCTTATATTTATTCTCCATGCTGCAGTGTCTGAGTCGTGCAAGGTATCCTGTTGGTGGGCCAGATGAACTCAAAAGTGGACAATGCACAGCCGAGAAATATGCCATGTTTTCTTAATAGCTAATAAGATCATTGTATTAGCTACAGGTAAGGAAGATATAAAATAAAGAGGACCAAGCAGTTTCCATCTGTTTTAATTTATAATTTATAACTGGAGTAGAGAACATAACATCATCAACCTCAAAACATTAATCTTTTCTTCCCTTTGTTTCCACTGAAAATAACCTAAGTATATGCCTCCTTACCAAACATTTCTATTACTTTCTCAGCTCAATATATTCACAGTACCACTTTCCTCTATAAAAAATTAATCACCAGCTGTTTTATACATTATTTGTCCTGAGTGCATTACATAAAAATGCAAACCATCTCTAAACTAGTATTGAGATTAGTTTTCATAAGTACATATCCACTTAAAGGAGAGTACAATTAATAATTTTAAAACATATGACTCACCAAGACGAGTTTTAAGAATTCCCAATTAAATACTTTCCATTTGTAATGAACTAACAGGTTCATTTCAGTGTTAGTTATGTGAAAGGTTTTAGGGATCTTAAGTAGGAGATGTAGATGAAAATATTACCTGCCTTCTAATGTTCATGCCCCTCCAGCTAGGGACATTAAATACTTTGTGTCACATTTGTTACCTCAAATCATCTTGCTCAGATCATTTCGCTAAAGGACTGCTATCATTAGATCTGCAAATTTTGTTACATATTTCTGGAGAGTGTTTATCTAAATTAAACATTTATAAATAGAATTTGATTTATTTTCCTCTGGGATATGCACAAACATGTGTAATTCATTTTTCTGTCTGCTTCTGTCAACTCACTCTTCCTGTAGTCCACCCAAAATTAGCCTTTGTAATATGAAAACTTACTGATTCTTGGACCAGTAAAATCTGAAAGATATGCAACTGAAGATGCATAGTGCAAATGTATGTAGGAATAAGTCTGTATAGGTCAAGGGAAAGCATCCTGTACATGTTTGTGTGTTTGTGTATGTGTGTGTCTGGTCTGTGGTGCCATGGCAATATTATGGACTCAGAGCTGCCCTGGTCAAAGGGATGGGCAGCCCTGTGAGCCCTCAGGCCCGATGGATTCTGCCACTCCTTAGCACTCGCCACTGACTTACGGACCAGGCAGATCAGGACACATTGTCATGGCTTATCCACAAAAATACAAGGACAGAAACAATGGAATTCCTCTGGGCAGACCCATATTTTTTTATATAAGAGGAAGAGAAATTCTGTAGATATGAAGTGGAGAATGGGATAAAGTGAAGAACATGGGATAAAACATGTAGAACAAGAAAAAAAAATAGAGGAAACAGGGCTCCCACCTTGGGGAAAGGTGGAAAGCTCCTCACTACTGGTCAGTCTTTATGAGTGGACAGCTCTCCTCTGTGGTAGTTGGGAGAGATGCAGTATTCCTTTGCATGCTATAACTTTTTGGCCAAATTTTACTAAGGGGGGAATGTGTTATTCAGTCAAGGAGAGTGGTACATTTCACAGGCAATACTCAGCAGTCACACTTCTCCTTTTCTCCTCTTGCACATAGCGTTTTTAGCTGAGTAGGATGAAAAATGGTGGGTGCTGCAGGGTTGGTGAAGCTGTTTTCCAATTTTTTTTTGCTCTGGTGATTCATTAAAAACAGTGACTTTGTCTCTTGAGAAATTTACCTTGCTAAGAGGTATCATCTCCACTCCTAGCACAACAGATAAGATCTAATGAATAAGAATTTATTGTTTGATGTCTCAAAGAATTAGAGGAATTGGTATTGAAAGGTGACAGATATAATAACTTTTCTTATGGTTGTACATTACTGGTGCCTCTTACATTAGATACTGCCTAGTCTTCATCTGGCTTCAAGATCTACCTGTATGAGCACAATGTAAAGTCACCTTGTATTTTCTCTCTTTCTTATCTCAGGATAAATAGTTTAGTCAGATCAAGACATTTGAACTTAATTTACTTGTGAGAAAGTTTTCCAACTGTCAATCTGAAAAGAGGTATAACTACAGAGTGACTTTACTTTTATGTTTCAGAACTTTTCACTTTAGGGTATATAATTGTAGTTCTTAAATATATATAGCATTTCCAAGTCTGTCTCACTGCTAATTTGGTACTTTAATATCAGGCTATTTTATGAACAAGGTCTAACATTAAAAGAAATTTGAATTAAAACTTAATCTTGCTTTGGGCAAGATATTACAGAAGAGGAATGTGAGGAAAATCAAAGAATAAGCTAGGCAAAACCTTAAAGAAAAATCGGAATGTAGGTAATCTTCATTTTGCTTTTATGATATAGGCAGACAGATTGGTGATCCAAGATCACTCCTGCTCTTAACTCTCATAAGACATTTAGAATTTCAGGTAAGTGGTCCATAGAAATCACAAGGACCATCAGCTGGGGAGTAATGGGAAGTCTGTGTGTGGAAGATCAGCTTAAGAAACAGAGTACAGCTTCAAAGTTCTGTAGCACAATCTCTAGGCTTGTTCCTGCAGGGTGCATGCTTCATTATGTCCAATACAGAGCGAAGCTGAAACTTGACAAATGAATATCCTCTGCTTTCCTTTGTGCCAAAATTTTAACATTTTGCAGGATGCATTAATGTTTTCACAAAGACTTTCATATTGCCTTGGCAGATATTGGCAGCTTTCAACCAAACATAAATTATCCTAATGACAACTTTCTGTAAATCATGCCAGAGTACTTGGGACTAATTTCCTAAACTCTTTTGAGGATTCTTTTTGAAGTTCACAGAAAAATGATTTTCCAGTCCCTCCAAGGCTTTACAGTACTCTTAGAGATTTACTTTCTCAAATGAGACCTAAAGTAACAATGATATTACAAAATAAACGTTCTTTACGTTTAAACATATTTCACATGGGTCTGGTCTCTTTTTTTAAAGTAATCTGTTTGCTGTGACCCAGCAATCCAATCAAGTATGAACCAGTCACACAATTCCCTGCAGTGGGAGCACTGACCTTTGGGCCTAAACAGCGCTCTTGCAGTTGCCACTGTAAAAATTCACTAATAACAAATAAATGAAGTGAGCAAAAGAGACAACTGAGTTCAATGTTATCAGCAAGTATGTAGGATGGCTCAAGCTGAGATCTATGACAGGGTCATCAGAGAGGAGAAGGATGCTTTTAGACTCTGTTTCACAAAACACATTCTATTTATTTTTACATGTCTTTTTAGTGGGCTGTTAGCAGTTAATACCATTCTTTTCCCTACTTTCAGCAAAAGTGAGTCTGTGAACTAATTACTATGATGGTAATTTGATTAATGGCTGAACTGCACATTAGCTTCTAGTACACAGAAATTAGCTAAGTTTCATTTTTCAGGAAGTTATCTGAGAAACATTTAAAGTAAATTTACCTAATTCCACACTGATAAAAAGAATTCTGTATTTAGTTACACCTTTTAATGTGCACAAAGTGCAGACTTTACTTCTTCATGCATAGTTAGTCTGTGGCACACATATATATATTTAATATTACTCTCACCCCCCCAAAAAATTAAGGTTCCTTAATCTCGTTTCTGGACTGAGTACATAGATGATAAACTTAATCCGTAAGACTAGAATAGAATAAAAGAATAAAAAAGACAATTTCTTTCAACAGCATGACTGGTAACGAAAACATTTCTTTAAGCAAACCATGCAGAGAAGTAATACACTAAAAATATGCAATTGAAAAGAAAACCTAGCTTTTCACTTTTCCCATTTCCCTTTCCCTTTTTCTCTTCAATATTTAATAAAATGAGCTTGTTCATGAGCTACTACTTCTGTGTTATAGGCTACTGCATATTAGTACCAGTTACAACAAACTATATGAAATCTATTTCCCGTCAGTATTTACTGGATCACTTCTGCAAGCCAGGCTGCAACTCATTTCCAAGCAGGTACATATTGTACTTTCAACACCATGACTACACAAGGGCATTTGGTGAAGTTTGAGTTCTGTTCTGCAGTCTTGGCATGATCAGACAAGCTCAGTATTAACACAGAGTGTAGAGAGCAAGTCCCAAATCCCTTACTGAAGTGGGTTGAATTGCCTTCTAGAGGCATCTGCCTCCATCCATTGATTGTAAAGTAACTTAGTGTTACTAGGAGTGCTATTTAGGAGGTTCAATGAAGTCAAACACAATGAATCCAGATTTCCATTTCCACCAGACCCTTTATTTACTCCTTTTCCCCCATTCCCTTGTTCTTGACTTCTTTGCAAAATACAAGGCAGTTAACACAGAGCTACAAAGTGAAAAGATGAAGTTATCACACTCCTGTCCTTCTATTCATCTTCTGCAGAAATGAAACACAGTGCAGCCCTTACTCTTAAGGACTTTATCTCTGGCCGAGATTGTGAGTCTTTAATAGCTAGACTTCATTTTGCTTGCAAGGGAAATCAATCTCTCTTCCAGAATTTAAAAGTGACAGACAGTTTGGCAATTTGACAATATCCTTATTGTCCCTAGCATTCTTCATAATTTGAAAATATTTCTTTGTACAATTAATGCAAATGCAATAATAATTCATGAATTGGAAAATGTAACTTCCATTTTTTTTGATTTATTATAAGATGTATGAAACTGGACAAATTTACTTTTGGCAAATAATTTTTTAAGGGAAGACACATTTTCAAGTTATCACATATTAACAATATAGTATTTAATATATAAGTTCAAATGAACCATGTGGACACCTGATATAAACAGAATACAATACTTGATGGATTCAGTTGACATCAGATAGGCAGGAAAGGAGTCTTCTTACAACATTAAAATCTATCAAGTGAGGAAAACGTCAATGAGTGATTAAAATAACAGTCTTTTGGCTCTTTAAGAAATCAGCCTCCCCATACATAACACTGTTTACTCAGGACTGCATGTTTCATTTAAATTAAAATGCATGCATCTGTAAGCAAGTTAGGATGCACGTGATTGTTTTAAGAAACACACCACAATGGCATTCAATGACTTTTTGTACTGAACCAAGTGAATGCTTAAAACTGAACCCTATTATGAATGTGTTATTTCCCTGTCAGTAAATATCATTCACCTCAGAACTGGCTTACCATCTTCTTTGTGAGCTGTGCAAATCCCAGCTGCTGATGGACTTTGCTATGTAAGAGCTTTACAACATGCAGAATCCTTTTTGAATAACTTAATAAACATATATGAAGGGCATCCTAACCTCATGGAGAACAGACCTGCATCCTGCCCAAAAGGCAGGATTTTGGGGTGAAGGAACTGAGGAGGCTTGTAACAGAGTACAGAGCTTTCTGTTCCTTGCCTTAGTCAAATATATTAAAATAATATATTAAATATATTAACAAGGTGTTGAGACAGCCTGGTAAATCAGAATAATTTGTACTGGTTTTACAGATAAACTAGAGTCTAGTATGTTTCCTGAATTTATTAACTGATTAATATGCTTAAAGTATCTTAACATAAAATAGATTCATAAGTCTTTTTTTATAAATAAGAAAAATGTAAGACAAATTAGTTTCTGTTATGTTCTGTACATAGAGATGGATTTTGTCTTAATTTTCAGGATGGGAGAACTTAATGTAATGTAATGAAACACACAAGTTCTGCAACACGGCTTGGAAAGATGGTTATCATGACTGTAAAGCTTTTTAGAGAAGAATTTCACACTCTAGTATGATCAGCATAGTTTTATTGAAAAAAATTGGCAGTACTGTTAAATGATTAATTCTACAGATATCATTTGCAGATATGCAAATGTAATGAGTTACATGTTCCTATTTTTGAAAGCAACCCTTCCTACTTTGCATGTACAATTTTGTGTTGAGGTGTAAGCAAAACCAGACTTTGTCCTGTAAACCAAGAGAAGGAAAGGTTTTCCACTTGATCAGAAAATTAATACAGAGTTCTTTTATTATTGGCTGACAAATGAATGGTAATAGAGAATTTCCTACTTAGTCAACAGTTTTGCAAATGATTTGCAAGCCAAAATAGAAGCAGCTCACTGTCTCGTAGTTGCATTGAGTTTACACCTGCAGTGATTGTTGCCACTCAAAGAAGCAAATGTGAATAAGCTCATGTGACTGAATGCTTAGAAACAGCATACCTGATGAATAAGATTTTCTCAAGCAAGTTTCTAACCATAATAACCACCTTAAAGATATGACTAAAGAAGTGTTAATTACTGCTTGCTTGAGTTAAGACTCAATTAGAGCCCTCCAGCAAAATGAGAAATTTAAGGAAAGGAGGAGAAAATTTAGATTACAAAATGTCACACAAGAATTCCTTACAAGGTAAGGATAGACATTAGGTAGACTTTTCAAAAGGAGCCTACATGACCTATGTGTTTAAGTGCTAGTGTTAGTGGATCTTAGGGTCACACTTCTTGTTTGAACTATAAGTGGCTTAGAACTTTCAATGGGATGCCTGAAGTATGGCATTTTTATTAACTGTTTCTTTCTACATAACAGTGAAATTTCCTGGATGCAGCTTCCCTGGTTTTAAATTCCTGTATACCTAAAGTCAACTCAATGGAGTTGCACCCTGGTACATACGGGGATTACTAGAGAAATCCATTCTCCTCCTAAAGGCCACTCTGACAACATCCCACTAATGCTGTTTTAATGATTGCTGCATAGTAGGAAACGAGAAACTAAACTGTTTGGCTGCATAAGAATGAAATAATACGTATTATTTGCAAACAGACTTGTAACAAGATTTTAAAATCAGTCAAAAATCCCAGAGATAAAATATCTTCCTGAGATGATGCTCTACAATAAGGAGCTTTCACCCTTCTCGGTTTAAGGTACTGAATAATGAAGAGAATACCCTGGGCCAGGATGCATTTTTACTACAACCCTTTTCCTTTGTCTAAATTAAAATGCTTTCTTCTTGCTTATCTGTCCCTATCACTTTTGATTTGATACTATGATGTTTTATGATAAAAGATTAACTAATCCCATTCTGTCTGATATTTTAACTGACACCCTCAATATGTATTTTAAGCTTTAATATTTTATCTTTAAATTGTTTTTTTTTCCTCTTCCAGATGCTGTGCTGTCCAATTCTCACAACACTTCTGAATCACATACCTCTTTAGCAAGATAAGTGTAATAGTTTAATCACAGCTAGCTGTACAATGTAGACAAGATGGAGTGACATCCCTCCACTTCCCGTTAGCTTCAATCAACTTCCTGGCTGCCATCACAATCTCCTGCATGGTGCAGGTATGTTGACCTTGTTGGTTAGGCCTACACTTGTTTCCAAGTTTGAGTCTAATTTAAAACTTGAATTTTAAACTACTGTTATCTACAGTTTGACACTAGCAAAATGCTGGAAAGGGTCAGCTTTTCTAAGCTGAGCGTGGACTTATCCTTGTTAGAAGTCTAACAATGGGCGGCGTGGAAAATGCTGATACCTAACAACTGGTAGACAGAAAGGAACAGGTTTTTATGCTTCTTGGAAAGGGCAGTCAAATCTGTTAATTTCAATCACCATTTAAAATATTTCTTAATAGCTTTATCTAATGGGCATTTGTTAGGTACTACAGGACTATGTCTTAGGAAACCCAGGTCAGACTCAAAGAACCAAATCCAGAACAAGCATGAGAAATTAAAATGCTGTGACTTGTACACTGATGTTTTCACTTTTTAAAATTCATATCCACGGTTTGAGTGTTTTTAAGGACTTCAAAAGAGAAAGAAAAATCTTGAAGGCACTAAATCAGTGGCTAAATGAACAGATGGATTTCTATATTTTACATCTAGCGGAACCCTATCCCAGACAAGCTTTCCCAAGGGATTCTCAGTATAAGATGTACAGGAGAACAGTAATATGAGCTGAAACATCCTGGTGTGACACAAAATTTCTTGGCAGGATGGGAAATTTGTGTTTTTCCCCTGTCAGAACTATAAGCAGAGTTGAACAAATGTTCCTACTGATGAGAAATCAGCTCTAGCATTTGGAAAGCCATATCCAATGAGCTACAAGATATTGGTACTGTTTGCAAACCAAGTCTTAATATGTCTTCAAACGATAGGCAGTGACTGTCAGAAAATTTTTAAAAATTTCGTTACTTATTCATCTTTGGGTACCTTTGGTACCTTTACAGCAATTAACAAAGTAATTTTCAAAAGAAAGATGTATTTCCCAAATTCTTTATGGTTGGGTTTTGTTGGTTTTAATTCTGGGGTTTGTTTCGAACGTGCTACACAGCTGCACTGTAGCTCATTGTGATAGAAAGTTAAGAAACATAGAAAGATGAAAAGTACTGTCAAGGAAAGAACTAGGATAACATGGGGACACATGTCCAAACCTACACTGGGAGAGATCAAAATCAATAATGCTACTTGCCAAGACATACACTTACAGAAAAGAGACAGGAAACTCTGCCAGGATCTTACAGCCTGGAGGTGACTAAAGAGAAAAAAAGATCTTGTAGATACACTGTTATCAAGAGGCACATGGGTAATGCTGTCACATGTATTGAAATATAGTCAACTGTTTTAAATACAAGAAGTAGAACATATGATGTGCCACTGTCATAGGTGATTAGGGCATGGTCATGTGTGCAGTTATGATCATGTGTCAAAAAAGACAAATTCAGAGACAAAACTAGAACTGGGCTATAGGACTGGTTGATGGAGTCCAGAGCCTCCTACAGATCAGGAGGCAGTTCCTTTTATTTCTAGCAGGGAAAAGCAGCTGAGGGGAAACATGATGCCACTAAAGGATAATAGGGTAAACACTGGAAGCAGTAAATACTTATTAAAACAAAATGATCACATAAGAAAAACAGCAAATGGATATGAACTATGAGTCAATGTAGTCTTAAAGCTATGCTTCTATCTGAATAGTCAGAATGATTAATCAGAAAAATATGCAACAAACCCAAAGCCCAAGCCCCCCAATGTAAAATGTAGTCAAATTTATTATGATAATTGTTGTATTTGACAGTAAAGAACTGGGTCCTATAATCAGTTCATCCAGTGTTTTTTAATAAGCACAGTCAACATCACACCTGAGTGATCTTGAGATTCATCAGCTCTTGGATTAAACTTTTACCAGAGCATCCTTAGGTAGGCTGTATTAGGGCAGATTCACTTAAAGAACTAAGTAAGACACCTGTATTCCATACCGCAAGAGAACAGAAAACAAATTTAATCCTTTCAGATAAACATTTTGAAGAAAATCAGTCAGATTTACCAGTTGTTACAGCACTGCTCATTAAAATGACACACACATCATTGCAACAAATATCTGAAAACATATATAAAGAGTGCATTTATGTTCTAATACATGGGGCCAAACCAAATGTTTATCAAATATTCAGTTTGGTTTACTTTTTCTGTAACATTGGTAACATAAAAATAAGTTCTTAGTAATATACACATTTTGGTACTGAAATAGCATAATTGGATAATTAGATACAGCTGCTGCATTCTTTTTACCTTACATGGCCATCTACAATAATTATAAAGTGACTTAACTATTAGGGATCAAACATTATTTGGTTACTTTAAGGGCCATATTTCTCCAGTTTTACACTGTTAATAGAATTTCTTTTTTAAAATGAGAATTCAAATAAGAGTGAGAATTCCCACAAGTGTGAATCAAATATTTACACAATATTTTTACCTGTGGTTTCATATTCTTATGACGGGAGATTTAAATTCTGTGTATATGCATTGCATGCATTTTATCTGATCTTTGTATATATTAATGTATTACAAGTTTACAGGTTATCAGATAGAAAAGATTTGTCTTTTTTTTTTTTTTTCTAACTGGATGCTGCACTGGTTCCCAAGGTGAATTTTTAAAACTATTTACATAGAAATAGAATTTTTTTTAAAAGTGATAAGAAAATGTGCTGTACAAAAACAGTCATAAATAGCAGAGCTATACACTAGAAAACACCACATTTTTTCTATTTCTAGTTGCCTAGGTCGTTTTCATAGGCTTGATTGGTCCCAGATAACCTATTTTTGTTGTTCCATCTACTCTTCATATGTTAAAAATAAAGAATCAATTCAAAGTCTGGAAATATTGTGGGACTTCTGCTGTTGGATAAATTAGTTTACTAATTTTTAAGTTTTCTGACTGGGTTCTAATTTTGCATATCTATTTCTGATACTCTGTTCCACATGTTTATTCATCAGCCCTGCTTTGTTTTTCCAAAACTGCAAAAAAAGAAAATGGTAGTGCCCTATAAAAGGACACCATATAGGTTACTGCCTGAGCTTTGCATAGCAAGATAAATTTGATGCAAGATTGTTTACACAATTGCTTCCACAGCAGGCAAGGTATTCACACTGTGGGGCTTATTAAACAACAATGCCATCATGCATGACATAGTGGGCTGACTTGAGAAACACTAATGAGAATGAGTCATTGACACACTTCAGGCACAGGCATAAACATAGTCAATAAAATCACATCAGAAATAAGAAAATAACCAAGTAAAAGAACCAAAACTCTAAGATATCCATGCCTGTTACTGCCTTGAGCTCTCTATTAGTATTTGTGGAGTGCTCTGATGTTTGTGCAAATTCCCTGTCTGCATCTTAATCTGTGTCAACATGTCTCTGCAAACTGCCACATAAAACTTGCTGTCTGTACCGAAGAAGGTATTCTGAAAATGAATAGATAAAATATGTTTCTTTCCCCTTACATAACCTTATTCTGGTATAATTAATATACTTACTGGCTTCCTACTTTCTCTCTAAAGCTTGAATTAGTGAAAACGTGTTTTCAGATAAGATGTTACACGTCATCAAGGTAGTGATGGATCCATAGCTAGCATTGTGAAATTCTCACCCACACTGTTAATTATTGTCCCACATTCATATTCACTGGATGCTCCAAAGAGAGCATTAAAAGACATTGACTGTCTGTGCTCCCTGTTTTAGCCATGATTATCACAGTCAGTTATAATGACACCATTTGAGTCAAAAGCAGAACTTGGATAGACCTGCCAGTTTTTAGGAAGTATTCTGCATATATCTATGTGTGTCTTCTGAGATTTCACATATCCATCTCAGCAGAAGTCAGCCCATTCTCCTGAGTCTACTGTAACACAGTTTAAAAATGCATGTTCCCCATGGAACATAAGATTTACCAGAGGGGGAGCAGTACCCTCCTAATAACAAGCATATTTACTTATGCATATGTATACACATATATGGAATAAATTTGGAATAAATAAATAAAGAAACATGCATAAATATACATATATCACTACAACTTTGAGATTCATTAGCTCTTTCCTTTTACATTGTAAAACACTTGTTTTGACTTATTAGGTTTATTTTTTACTTGCTAAGAGAAAACTAACAGTAGTTTGTGTCTCTGGTATTTTTTTGCAGTGGCCTTTTTTTCTGACTAGAAAGACCAAGTAAGAGCTCTGCTAAACATCTCAATACAGTGCTGATGAAATAGTTTCTGATGTGATTATTTCTTCTGCAGCCTATTCAATATTTTTTACTCTTTCCTCATTCTATGCTTTGAGTGATAAGCAATAGCAAATGAGGCACCAGAGCCTCATTACCCTGGGGGAGAACAGGTAGTTTTCTGCTTCCACGAATTCTTCACTAAAGTGTACACATGAGCCTCATTGTGTAATACAGAGATTGATTCATAATGGGATTCCAGCATTTCTTTGAAAGACTACTGCAATTTTCTGCTCAGTTCTACAGGTAACAAATGAAGGCTAATGCAGTTATTAACTAGACATTTAAAAAACACCCCACCTTATCATGATATTTTCGTCATACACAAAAGCTATAAAGCTATTATGGACATAGTGAACAAGAAAACATTTCCTGGAATAGCAAGATCTTTGTTTCATTAGTAAATCAAGATACTGTGTTCTAGATACTCAAAAGACATTTTTAAGATCCTGCAAAAATGAGAAAAGAATGTGATTTCACGTCACACCATAAAATATGGAATAAAAAGTGATAAGTTCACATCAGTGTTCTATTATTTGGTAATTGTGACCATCTAATCAATATTGCTACGTAATTGAAACTGTCTATGTATTTTTAAAACAAAATTTACCACCATAAAATGAGAGTTTCATTTTGAAAGGACATTTAAGTGACTGCGTGAAATTAAAAGCTAATAAAGTCTGCAGTACACTCAGAAAGGACTTAGATTCCCTAGGCTCTCTGGGACAGCCAGGCCAGCCTCAAATACCAGCCAGGAGGATCCCAGCTAAGGGTCTATACAGCCTAGAAACATAAACAAAGGCTTCTGAAAGCAGATAGAAGATCATCCAGCATTTAATCATACTGCACTGTTCAGGAAGGTGGAATCAACCATCAAGATTCCTGTTTTCTTCACGTCTACTCATTTGTCTATTTTGCTGTTTTCCTAAAGTAATTTGTTGTACTAGAATCTTACCTTGCAGTTAAATCAGTGTTCATCCAGTATACTAAAGGTTAATGTGTAAAATGGTAAACATATGTTATGCATGAGAGGTCACTTGTAAATTCCCACAGAGTGAAGTATATAGCTGCCATCTATACATTAAAATGCTGGAGTAAGTCTAATGACAGATAGATGAATGAATATGGAGCCAAAAGGTTTTTTTTAAAGGAATTAAAAAAAAATGTAGGTACTTGAAGCTTTTCACAATACAACTATAAGCAATAAACATGCATTTATTCCAATTGTCTTGTAGCAATGTAGATTTCCAGGAACGTATCAATAAGTTGGATAGTTCCTTGTGCATGTTTCAAATGGAATGGACCCTGGCCAGTCTTGCCTCTGAGAGGCAATCTGAGGTAAAGGAAGATATGGTATTATAAACAGGAAATGTTTCTTTATTCCTGTTAAAATACTACCAGTCTTATTTCTCCATCACACAGATGGAGAAAGTATGGGATGCCTGTATGCAACTCGGATAGTTTCAGACAGGATTTCACTCAGTGGAAAGGCTCCTATTCACACCAGTAAATTGAAAATCAGAACAGCTGGGGATATTAATGAAATTCACAAAACAATCTAAAAGGGAAGTTTTCAGCCTTAGAAAGGTCCACACTGGTCTAAGTGCAACAAGGGGCACAAAGAGAATTTCAAAGAAAAGTAGAGAGCTGCTCACTGAGATCTAATAATCACTGATCTCTGCATCGTAGAAACCAAATTACTCAACAGAGAAGCTGAGCATTAAAAATGAATGTTTCAGTTAGGGTGTTTTGGCATCTCTTCATAGCTAGACATGTTCCAAGTTATCTCCAGAAATTAAATAGAATAATTGGGTCAGATCCCAGGAACTCATTTACCTAAACTAAATGGGAGGAATGAACTATCATTCTTTATCATCATTCAGATTTGGATATTCAGGAGAGAAGTTAGACCTTTTCCATCATTTTCCTCTTAATTTAGTTACTAGTCAAAGGTTTTTCTAGTGTAGAACATTATTATGTTTAACACCTGCTGTGTTATTGCACAATTTTCTTTATGCTGACACTAAAACAGGGAGAGGAGAGTGATTATGTTCTAAGATACAAGCTATAGTTCTGAAAATTTACTTCTCAGCAATTAAAAAAAATGAACATATCTGCATATTTGCCTTTCTACATACTGAGGTGAGGAATCACCTAATTCAGTGCATTCCTATTTCTCACACTTGTCTACCTTCTCAACCTGTGGCAGTTCTGCACTGTAAATTCCTTTGGTGAAAGAAAAAACCCTGATCCCAGCCATGATAAGTTGTAATGGCAAGATCTAAAATCAGTAGCTGTAGGTAACTACTTTAGCTACCATATAGCCTAAACCTTGCAGTATTTCCTAAAAGGGAAATGAAGCTCTAGCAGTGGAATAATCTCCCTGGCTGGCTTTGAGAAATCCTTTTGGGCCATCCCACGCAGCTGCGTAGCCCCAACTTCTGGGGGACTTGTGGACAGGTCATCTGGGCTGTGGGCCAAAGTGGGTGGGCAGAAAATCACTCAACTTTCCAGATATGCTGGAAAGCTCATTTATGAGGTCCCTGCCATGAGATCTGTCAGAATAGTGCTGCAAAACTTTTCATTTTTACCTAATAAGGTATATTTCAGGGTTTTTTTACAGGTAGACTTAATGAGACTTAAATCTTCCTTTAAAAGTATGTTAGATATCAGTAAGTACATGTACTAACAGAGCATTTCTTCAAGGAGCTGTTGAGTGGATGCACAAAATAAGACAATGTTCATTGTTGGCCTGCCAGCAAAGAGGAACACAGATTCCTTCAGTTGTGGAGGTACAAGGATGTGACTTATCTCAGACATTCACCTGCAGAGGACAGCAAAGCAAGCCACAGTGTACATTAATGGAACACTGATGAGGTGCTCTGTGTGATGCCAGGATAAGCTACAATCATAAAAAGTTATACAATTATAACTGGTGAAATGTAGACCAGTGTGAAGTGTGGATGAGGATGTAGGGAGATTTTTTGCTGTTTTATCACACCTGCAAAGATGTTTTATATAAACACAGAGGTGAAAGCTGTAGAGTCAGAGCACAGTTTGTTTGTTCATCAATGTAAGGACTGTACATCTGATAGTTGCCACTACTGGCCTCTGTCAGCAGTTTGAAGAGAGAGGTCTGTCTGATTCAATTAAAATGCTCTTTATCTTTAAAACACAACTCTTGGAAGGCTCTTCTAGGGAGATGGTGGAGAATCCTTGTTCATCTACAATGTTCAGTGATTGCCACCTGATTAATGTTACAAGTGTAGTCAACATTTTGCAGTATTTGAGTTTCCAACCATGAATTACTGATACATATAAAAAGGGTTTGCTTACAGATCTGGGCATAACCTAGGGTAAAAAATGATTGGAAGAGTTTTGTGTGGTGCTGGGGAGAAAAGAATGAAACAAGGAAACACTTAGGGAAGTTTTATCAGCCTGGCAGATATTTTGTTTTCTAATTAGTCTGAAAAGCTGTTAAGCCTTTGCTATTTTTTTAAGATTAGAGCTATCAAATGAGCTTGTGTTTAATCTTCTATAGTATATATATAATCTATAATCTTCTACAGTGAACCTAGAAAGTTAATGCTTCATATTACTTAAAATTCATGTGAATGTCTTCAACCAGCTCCAGGATGTAGTAAAGGGATTTATGAATTAAAGCATGATTGACACTGCAAGAAACTCTTGCTGACTTTACAAGACGATTCGCTCATTTTTCAGTTAATTTCATAGTTTAATATATCCAAGATAGGTTAATGGAACATTACATTCCATTTTCTCTTTTCTTTGAGAAAAAGAGGTATTGGCATACAGTGTTAATTGTTTAATGTTATGGAAATATTATTGGCTGATTAAATTGGATTAGGTAGATTATCAGCTTAGAAAAATGGTATCATGCATTTTATGTTCCTTCTGCTTTGGAATATTTTAGAGTTTGCAGCATTAACAATTTGGAAACCACATCCATACAAAGACATATTTGAAGGTTGCTATTGTAAGGTGAAACATAAAAAAAAATCTAGAAAAAAATAGAAGTTTGGACAGAAGGATAGAGGAATAATTGTTTGGTACAGATAGTATTTTTTTCCCTCCTTGATAGGAAGTATTTTTGCAAATGAAACTTCATTTCAAAATGTAATTCAGGGAAAATACAAGACTATATTTGGGTACCATCTTTCCCCCAAAGTAGTTTGTTTACAACAAAGATCAATAACTTCTGCAGTCCCAGCTCTACCACCTGAGGCAAACCTGCCAACAGTTCTTTTTCTGTGCTGCCAGGTGGCTTTGCTAAGTAATGAATACACACATGTTCTCCATTCCTCTGCCTTCCCCCTCTTGCACCACACAGAACGAGTGTCATTCCTAGGAATTCACCTCAAGTTTTTGAGCTAGGTGATAATTTCAAAGGGGAATCACGTCTCATATCCATGAGTCCTGTCTGCACCAGCTCTAAGAAGGTGCTGAGGAAAATCAGCTGGGGACCTTCTCAGCCTCCAGTCATTCCTTTCAATGCACCTAGCTCTGGCCCAGGTCAGTTCCCTTTCAGTCACAGCTGCTGCAGTCTGGGTTCATGCTGAGTTGTTGGGTCGTAACAGAAAATTGGTCTCCAGTCTAAACAGCTCAAGAAGGAAGAAGGAGATGTTGCAAGAATTACTGTTTCTCACTCTGCCTCAGGTGGAAGAGCTTGCACAATTTTAACCTGGGCACATCAGTCTCAAAAGACCTGGTTGTGTTAAGCTTTGTCTGAATCATCAGCTCCAGAGCCCTGTTTCCCATCAAGGGTATTTTTGTGGGTGAAGTGAGGAAGACATGCTGTTAGTGGTTGTCATGGTTTAACCAGCAGGTAGCTGACTACACAGCTGCTCACTCCTTCCCCATCCCCGGGAGTGGGATGGGGGAAGGAATTGGGGAAAAAAAAAATAAAAATTGTGGGTTGAGAAAAAGTCAATTTATTAGGACAGAGACAGAAGGAGTAATAGTAATGATAAAATAATTAGAATAATCAAGTACAATGCAATTGCTCATCACTCATTGACTGATGCCCAGCCAGGCCCTGAGCAGATGTCCCTGGCCAACTTTCCTCCTAATTACTATCCTGAGAACAATGCCATATCCCTTTGGCATGTATGTTTGGGTCATGTCTCCATCTCTGTGTCATCATCACAGCTTCTTGTGCATCCTCAGCCTTCTCACTTGTGTGAGAAGCTGAAAATTCTTTGACTTAATGTAATCGCTGCTCAGCAACAACTCAAGCATCAGTGTGTAGGACCCCTCCAAATTTACCTAATCTGCAATTCTGCAATCCCGATTTATAAACACTATTTTCATCACAAATACAAAGCACAATACTCTACCAGCTACTAGGAAGAAAATTACTCAGCCAAAACCTGCATGGTGGTGAAAATTCATTCCTTGCAATAATAATCTTCCCAGCATCTGTTGTGTACACTTCCTCCTACTTTTTTGCTCACATTAAGACACAGTGAATTTCTACTGCAAACCATAATCTCATTAGTAAAACAAAAATGCATGTTCTGTCATATGACAGGTTTCTAAGTCTGGAAAATGTTCTTGATTAAATTGGCTTTGGCTCTGTAACCCCTATTAACATTAATGGCAGACACATGGCTGAAACTCTGAATACGAACTTGAGAATAAATCATTACAATCCAATTGTTTAACTTTTATTGCCCTGCATGTCAGTGATATTAACTGGAGAGAGGTTCAGACTCTTCCATGCAACTGAAGAGCTGATTTAACCCATTTCTCAATATTTGTCATTAAGATGAATTTTTTTTAACATTCTTTATATTCTAAGTAGTTTTGCCTTGTAAAAAATATATATTAAAGTTTCAACTTGAGATATAAATAGATATATGTGTTCAGATTTTCTATAGTCTTAAGACTGAGTTAGCATAATTTTTTTTTTTAAAAAGGAAAAGCTTAAAAAATTTAAAATTCTTTCCAGATCTCTAAATGGACTCATAATGAATAAATTAATACATACATATCTTTTCTTTTTGTGAAAGCTTTTTTCACTTGTTAAGAAATAGTATTTTACTTTTAAAAAACACTTTGTTGTAAAGATTAGAGCAGATTTACTGAATACATTTTTGTGCCATTGAGCAGTCAAACTGTGTTTATGTATCAGAAAATAACATTTATTTGAGGTCTGAATTTAAATTCTGTAAATAGTAAATTAACTTCACAGGTACAAAACATTTCATCTCAAAGAGCTGATCAAGCATTAGGTTTATGATTTCTTCACATTCCTATTAAAATCAAAGACATTAAAAATCTGCTGAAAGCACTACTGAAGTAGGTGAAAAGGTGCCCACTGACATTAGTAGGAGTTGGATAGAGCCCACCACAGGAAAAAAAAATCACTATTCAACTCACAGGCTTTCAGTGTGCCAAGTTCATACACAGGGCACATCCACATCTTGCAGAATGAGGCATTGACTTCCTGCAGCACATACAGGAGATGTTGTTTGGATTTTAATTTAATCCCTTGTTGATTATTCATTGGTGTGAGGCTGAAAAGTGATTAGAATACCAAACCAGATATTTTAAAAGCCATACAAACTATGTTAGACTCTTTAAATTGTGTACTCAATCTTGAATAAAGCACATATAAACACACTGCCAACACACCAGCACTTGCTTTCTCTCTGTTTGCATACTTTCATATAAATATATATTAATAAATTTATCTGAAAGAAAAGAAATATTTTTTAAATTTTGAAAATTTTCTACTACAATTTTACTTCACAGATCACTCTTTTTGTGCAGTTATTTTTGGAGGTGTGTGTGTGAATGAGAATGACATGTATCTATAGGTCTGGGCAGAAAACCACAGCTGGCTGGGGAGAGGAAAAACATACATGGGGAAGGTAGTGTGGGAAAGTTTCCCAAGAACTAATAACCTCTGTTGAATCTACAAGAACTGATAAACTGATGACACTGTGAGTGAGTTTGCCAAATTTTTTCAAAGCCACAAGTATGCAGTGATGTCAGCAACTTACAGTTGTGGTCTATGTGTGTCTCAACTCTATCCTTAAACAGAAAAAGAGAATTTATAGCATTTGTATTGGGAGTTGCTAACACGTGATCAGGATAAAACTAAAACCTTTTTTTTAACAAATATATATTAAGGCGTTCACTTTTCAGTGTTCCAGCAATCCTAGTGTCTTGTTATTATGTTCATGTTTTGCATCCTTAGGTTTTCATACAGAAATTTCATTCTTGCGGCTAGATTCAGGCATTGCATTCTATTAAAGGCTTGCACCGTAGCACTGAAATAAACAGTCTTGGTGTTGATTGATGTTTGGCATTTTTTTTATGTTTGGTCCCAAAATAAATTTATGGAATCTCCTGGCAACAGAAAACAAGATGCATGTAGCAGACTCATCAATATTGTCCTTCACCTTCCTTCTACTATTTCTTGAGAAAAGTCATGGGGGCAAGAAAAAATAAAATATAATGGTTTCTTGAGGGTGATAAGCTTTGTGTGAGTACGTTTAACTATAGACAGACTGTAAATAGTTTTGTGTGTTATATGGCTAGGTTTAATTACAGACAAACTGTAGATAGCCTTTTGTGTTATATTTGTTCTAAGCACAAATCTATGTTAGTAAAGTACTTGACTTACCCTGAAGTCTGAGGTCTTGAGCATCAATGAGGATAAAGGCTTGAATACACATCAAGCTTTGTGTAAAGAGGCAATGTTATAGATTCATGACACGGGTGTTGACTTTTGCACTACTTGGTTTTCAGAGGATTAAGTTTAGTTATTCATTCATAAAGAGAGGGGTTGAGTACTCAGTGAGCAACCTAATGTTAATCTGTGCATTAGCAAAGGTTTTAATAAACTTCATAAATATGCAGGGCAAAAGGGAAGAGATTAAAACTGCCACAAGGAAAATTAATCTTGGCATTTCATACCTTCTGAGTACTTTATTTTTTATCACAATTGTTTTCCCAGTATATGAAACACCAGGGAAGTGTTGCATGAAACTGAGAATAAATAAGAGGGAAGCAGGTTCAGGCAAAGCAGTCTGATGCCCTTGCCCCAGATGGTGCATCATTTCTCTAAAATGTTAAAAGCAATCTGAATCTTGTGTACTTGAGAAGGTGTAATACAATGAAGACTTTTTACGGTATGCAATTTACAAACACTGTAAATGACAGTGTTTGTAATGATTCTGAGAGCAATGTGATCTCACAGGAAAGCCATTTAAGGCAGGAGGATTACACCAATGAAAAAATGCCATGTGAAAAAAAAACAACAGGAGTGCAACCTAAAAAAAAAACCCTAAAGAAGGAGCAGAGAAGAAAACCTGTTTAATACACTTGTATTGAACAGCAGTTTGAACCCATTCATGAATAGAACCAGGAGGGAAAAAGGGATCCATATTAATAAAAATGGTGTGGGGAGGAAACAGGTGCTGAGACCTCCCTAGTTTGGCTATCTCACATGTCTGAACAGGTCACTGCTCTTCAGGAACAGGTGGATGTCAGCTATAAATGATGAGTAGGGAAAACCAACTGAGTCAGCCCATCACCTTTCACATCAAAGGCAAACCCCCAAAATCCTACATGACAGCTCAGAGGGAAACCTGATTCCTAGTACACTCCAAGGTTGGAGTTCATTACTGGATTCATTTCCCATTTCATGCAAGCAGGATTGTACACTTTTGGTGTTGGCTGTAATCTGGTTTATTTACATATTTAAGCTAGTTCTATATAAAACATGAATTTAGATGAACTGGATAAGTGTGCATGTGTGTGACCATTCATTTAGGGTAACAAATACAGTTAAAAATTTGTGGTAAGGCTCATGCTGGGAAGGCTGGCAGTTTAGGAGCTCAAAGAAGCTGCCTCTTTCTCAAGGCCAGCTTGCAGACTGTTGTGGCCAGAGAAGTTGCTGACATGAAACACAAACTGGAGCCCTTCTAGCAAGAGGCACACTGAGATCCTGTGCCCACCTCGATGCAGTGGTGCTCTCTGCCTGTCTGCATGGATGGAGGGCTGGACTAAATGGTGCTTTGGGAACGGGGACAAAGGAAGAGTGAAAAACACTGCAAAGAGTGCAACGTGTGCCACTGACAGGATGGAGAAGCTACATGTTTACTGTGGGCGGAACACATATTTCCTGCTTTCAATCTTCTGAACCTTCCTCAGAGGAAGGAAGAGGAAAAAAAAAAGCTTCAACACATCAGACTACACAGAGTGGGATATCAGGACTGTGGGGTGGAACTGCAGGTGCTGCTATCATCCACTGGAACTCCCTCTTGAACTTCTGCTCTGGACACTCCAATTATGTTGATTCCTCTCATTTGTCACTTTATTATCACGTCTATCTCTTCCTGCAGACTTTATTCACCCTTTTTGCTCTTAATGATCACTGTTTTCCCTGTCTCTGCTCCCTCACTTCCCTCTGCACCCCAAACTGCTGTCTCTACTCATGAGGTTTCCTCACCCTTACTTGTTTTCTTCCATGCCTTCCTACACGATCTGACTCCTCTTGCCCTCTGCAGCAGAGTGCATCCCACCTCCAGAGAGAGAAAGTGTTCCTGCTGCCTGATCCCATGGTCCTCATCATGGAGTCATTCACAGAGGACTTATAGCTCCTGGATGGAGCCACTCACGCTTTGGTGGGGTAGGATATAGGAGCTATTGGCAGAGAAGAGAAGCTCTGGCTTGGACTGAGATTGTTCAAAACAAACAGTCTGGGAGGGTTCACCTGATAAACTAAAGCCTCCATCCAGCTTATGTAAACAGAGGTTTTTTTTCTGAATCACTGATAACATTTGGGCAGCTTGTCACAAGGGCAGCAAAAGACATCACTGCTTGAGGTAGTCCCCAGCCTTTCTCAATTTCAGTTACCTTTTCTCCACATAGAAGTGCTAGTTTGACTCCTAAGACATGTCTGCCTGTCAGACATTTACCATCTGAAGTTCCCGTTTTCTGAAGAAGACTAATTTTCTATTATCTACACAGTATACTTACCCCTAAAATATAATATTAATGCAAAGACAGAAATCTCAGGATTTAACCAAGATCTATTATTGTTTCATTTGAGCTCTGAGCCAAAGGTGAATATGCCTAGATTTTACAATGCCGTGCCAAAATACTGTTTTAAAAACTCTTATTATTACCATCAATCAGAAAAAAATCTTCACCTTTTTCCTCAGTGTTGAGGAGTGGGTCACAGAGAAGAGCACAGATACTCATCTAGTCATTGCAAAATGCCCCTGATCACTAAACAACTTTCAAAAGGCAAAAATCTCTTGAAAATTAAAATATTCTGACAGCATTTTGCATGACTATGTCTTTTTTGTATGAGGGTTAAGTTAACATGAAATATAAAATTGAAGTCTAACATTTAACCCTGCTATGCGATTGCTGTTTGCTCGTGTGCCAGGTACCACTGACAGGCCATCTCTTGCTTGCAGTACCATGTGGCCAAGGCAGATCATTTGAGCTGTTGGGCCTCCCCAATGCCAGGAGAGTGTGCTGTGGGCCTGGGAGCTGCCAGCTGGCAGGCGTGCAGGGGGGCTTCTCACTGGACAGCCCTCCTGAGGAGGAGGAGGCAGGACAGGGTGATTAAATGGGATACATGGGAGAGCTGGCACAGCTCAGTAACATGCACAGGTGTAGGCAAAACTGTTGCTGCCCTAAAGACCAGGTGTCCTTATTCTTGCAGGCAGTTTGGGCAGCTGTGCCCTGGGCAAAGGAAAGAGGAGAGGTGTCAGGGGTGATCTGGAGCTGTCACCATGGTTTTCTAAAGAGTGTGAAAGGGTGAAAGATTTTTGTTAAATTTTGGAAATATTGTGGATGTGTGAATCAGGTAGAGAACAGAAAAGAGGCGTGTGTATGGTTGGAAGAAATCAAGGGCTGGGAAGGATCCAGAAAACTTTGTGCAAACCAAGGGTAGCTGTGTGTTTGGACAGTGATCTTTTCCTTTCTTCTGCCAGAATTGTCTTTTCTGCCTCCACACCCCTTCAGTAGAATGTCTTTTGGTGCCCATAGGTCTCCTGTCTCCATCTTCACACGATTCTCACACAACTACATACTGCTTGCCAAAAAGCCCTGTTCCCCTCCAGCCAAACCTCTGTCCTTACTCATGACATTCTTGCACTGGCTAGTGCTGCCAGATGGGTGAAGAGGTGAAGCAGCACCAAACCAGGCAGCCCTGGAGACCCTGGCCAGGAGTTCAGCAGGCTTGCTTCCTTGCTGCTTGGTGAAGGAATGGCAGGCACTTCCTCACGCGCCTGTCAACAGCAGCTGGCCTCCAGTAAGTGCATCAGTCACCATGAATGTGCTGTGGGCAGTGGTTTTCCCAGAAGGCTTTCCATGGCACAGAGGTCATCTGTAGAACTGGAGTGCCTAAGACTCCTTTGCCCAAAAGTCCCCACAGAGATAACTGTGAAGCATGAGGGTCTTTTCATCCACAACATCCAGCACAATGGATACTGGGACATCTGCATTAAGTAGTAGAAAATGCTAAACTTGCCCACTTCAACACAGCTAAACCAGGACAAGGAACCAGGAACCTTTTGAACAGACCACTACTTCTACAGTAGCTTGGAATCTAAGAAACAGAAAACCCTCTTGAAACTCCTCTTGAGTCAGAAGACAGCAGCAGGACATTGGTCTACAATGAGAGACCCGTGAGACTGAGTTCCTCCAGGATGAATGTCTAGAATCCAAATGGGCCAGATAACCAGAAATATATTTTTGCTCTGGGAACGTATTCAAAAGGTGTCCACTATTGCCTGATGTCACCATTACCAACAGATAGACTGGCAGAAGGCCCAGATAAGGCTCCCTGCATATTTGCAGAAACATATATGACATCATCATTTTGGGCAAAAGAAATCTAATTTTTTTAATTAAAAAAAATTAGACTGCAGACTGCTCTGCCCAAAACCAATAAGATCTTTATTTTGCACTTGTGCTAAGTATTTAAGAGATTTGGGGAATTTTGTGTTTTAAATATTTTATGCCGGTACTGTGTTTTCAATGTTCTCAACCCAATCATTAAACAAGAAATCTCAGATCATTAAAAACCAGTCTTTTCCTCTGCATGAACATATGGTACCCCATCCCAAAAAAAGGCTTTAAATGAATGAAAATGAATGCCACAAGCCATCCTGTTGAAGGTGTGACCAGCAAATAGTGCCGATCTGTACCTGTGTTAAGATGGTACTTATGCTTCATAGGAAGCCTTGTGGAATTTCTTGTTAGCCATGAACCCACATCCTTAGGCTGTAAGAATGTGTGTTTCTACCCTACTGAGCTGGACAACAAATCCACCAGCTCAGGGCAGTACCTAACCTATAAATAAATCTCCATAAATGCTTCAGTCACCAGAGAGAAATAAAGAGGCATATTGTATTAGCAACGTTTAGAAAAACCCAAACAGACAAAACAAAGAAAAGTATGAAATTTAGCAACAATTGTAAAAAAAACCAAAAACAAACAAAGTCTCTTCTAGAACTTAATACCTTAAAATTATTTTATTTTGAAAGATGTATTTGTGTGCAACATAACCTGTCACTGGATGGAATTACTGTTTAAAATACTTAAGTGTAGTTACATGGTGTGAAGCAGCCTTATCATGCAAGGACAATTTTCAGTTTTTGAGTGATCTATCTAATCCTAGAAAAGATGCTAAAATGTAATTGTTTTGTGACACATTTCCTTTAAGATGGAACAGTGAGTTGCTTTTGCCTTTTAAATAGCATTTTTTCTACATCAGTGTATGCCAGGAACTTGCAGTAAAATTTAGATTTTTAGATGCTAATCTGACAATTATTTCAGTTACACTCATTTTCTATGCTGTATTTAAACAAAAAGTGGAGTCTCAGGACTTAATATCAAGAATACTACAGAGTTCTCCATTATTTCCCAGAAAAATATAGTTCAAAGGCTTCTTGCCTTGGGCTCTTTTTAAAAATATAGTCTTTATTGGTAGTGGAAGTAAACAATTTTCATATTATAATTCTTCCAATAGCATGTAACAACAATCAAATTCCTAATGAATCAGTATTATGCAAGCATAGACAATATTAGCACCATTGCTGAGACTCAGAATGCCTTCATTTCTGATAGCCACACACAATATTAGTGAATTTGATTTTCCATAATTTTTTACACATCCTAAGTCACAAGCAAGAAATCTACTTTGATCGTTATTCCATACCTATGTTTTTTTAACATCTATGTAAATAGATTTATAGCAAAAATACCTACGAGTTTGGTAGTTGTTTTTCTCTCTGATGAGATATACAATCAGGAGAAAAAACATTAAGAATTCTGAAGGAAGAACTTCAGGGGCATAACAGTACAGAAAGCATAATATAGTACAAAACAATGGCATTGACAATCTTATAAAATGATTGTGACTAATGCTTTAAAGTCATTAAGTAATATAAAACTATTTTTCTGGGTCCTGCCTAGACTAAAACTCCTAAATAAACAAAAAATGCTGTGGGGAATAATAAAATTTACAATATTCAGTGAAATACTAGTAAGCTATTATATAGAAGTAAACCAGAAGCAAACAAAATTGAAAGTTTAAAATTGACATTGCAAACCAAAGCTGAAAGATGGCTGTTGGCCTGGGAATATGTGCCAAAAAGCAGTTTGGAATTATCAGCAGAGCACTGGGAAGTAATAGAATTACTTGCTTGTCACAGTCTGGAGTGTCATGTGATAAAGCACATGAAGAATTACCCATAATCTGTCTAAATGTTGAGAAAGCAAAAAGATACTGCAGATAAACAGCTGAAGAGATGAACGTCCAATAATCAACCCAGTCTGACATTAAAGACTGAAGAGCTTAAAGGTCTTTAGATAGTCCGCAATTTAATGCTCTTTTCTTTTCAATAAAACATCCTAGCGAAAAGGTCCATCACATGTTCTCCCACACATCTCAAGGAATAATCAGAACAAGTGAAAGCAGCAGGAAAGCCAAAGGCCTCATGCAGTTGCTGTGGCATGCAATTGTCTTCTTGCAGGAAGAACAACACAAAGGAAAAGAAATCCTCACCACACTTACTTAGATTTGGAGAAAATTATTGTAGCAACCCACAAAAGGAGGTAAAACATTATCATGTTTGTAATATTAACAGCTTTGTGAATGGGTTATGGTAATCATCCTGTAAAATTAGAATGATCAAAGTCCTCAAGTTGTGCTCCTTTCTTCAACAAAAAGCAACACTCAGTGGAACATTTAACCATAAAAAAGTTAAGAAAAAGCATTTCCAGCACTATTGGAGATAAGAAGAAATTTTTTATTCTTGCTACAGAGTAACCACCAAGAATGTTGACATTTCCCTTTAAAAAAATCACTTCAACCGGTGCAATCGTTTTTTCTTTTTTTACAAAGTCCTTAAATTTCAAAATAAGAAAACATTTTTGTATTATTTTTATATTATTTAAATGTAAAATAATATACATACAACCCTTCCTACTTCAAAGTTTCTGCCTGAAGTAATACCTTTTCATGATGTTATTTGCTGTTCTTAAGCAGATTAAGAACTTTCCTACTAGTGATAAAGATAACAAGATAGAGATTGACATTTTATTTTACAGCAATATGGACCCTGAAGCAACGCAGTCACATGCTAAGGCTAGGTAACTAACCACTGAATTCTTGTCAGCAGCTTCTACAGAGAGATTTAAGATCAACAGGAGAGCTGAAAACCTAAGAAAAAATAAATAAAAACTTACATTGAAACCTTGCCAGAAAAAAAGGAAACCTGATTTTTACTCGGAAGAGGGAATTCCACATCTTGTAGCTGAGCAACTACACTTAGGCTTTAATAAGATAGACTTATTTGGAATTGTGAGTTGAGTTTACATAAATATAGGGGCAGAGTCTTGTTAACTCTACTGGCTGTGATTGTTGCATTACTGTCTGCAAGGTGGACTTCTCTGGAAAGAAGGGGAGACATATTCATCCCTCACAATTATCAGTAGATTTCACTTCAAAATTACTTCAGTGATGACACTGTACACTAATTCAGGTTTACCTACTCTGTGTCCTCAAGGCTACCTCTTTGTCTTGAGAATAACTCACCCAGGACACTTTCTAAACTAGTTAAGGAATATTCTTTATTACTCTTGAAGTGGATGTGTTGTTTTGGCACTCTACACTTTATTTTCTTTTTCTTTCCCTTCCATCACATAAAAGCTATGGAAAAAGAAATTAAATTACATAATCTTGTGCTGTCACATACCCAGCAGATATCCTAGCATGTGGCAGGAATGCCTGCATTTTTGTTTTATGCCAGTCACACCTCCAGAAACATAATGAGATAGAGGATATAGACTATTGATTTGTATCCAGACTAGTTTACATGTAGTCCAAATATAAGATTTTGTTCAGGCTCAGTATATGTTAAGATTTAAATGTTATCTATATGGTTGTTCAAGCAAGACTTCAACTGTTTGATGCATTTGAATGTAGCTTTCAAAAGAAGAAGGAGATACTGGGCTTTTTTCAAGTTTTAGGGTGGACTTAATGAGACTTCGCATTGAAAGTGATGGCTTACATAAAAATAGAAAAACATAAGCAGAAGGATAGCTAGTGCCTCTCAGTTTAGGGAGGAAAACTGTGTGGCTCAAATATTCATCCCACTGGAAAGCATAATCTAAACAGTATATCAGCAATTATGTAGGTCCTATTATCCAAAGAATGTTCTATAACACTGCATTTCATTTAAAAAAATGTCCTTCAATATGCAGAGAAATCATGATGACCTTTACAGGTATCACTATTCCTACAATCTTCTTTACCCTTTACCACATCCATTGATACAGACTATCTGGAATGGCCTGAATGAGAAACTATAAACCACCAAATGTCAAGTGAAATGTCATCATTAACTTTAATGTGTTACTCTTCATCACAATAAGTCTGATCTTGAAACAACTTGCAAACTTGTGCAGCTTCAGAGACAGTGAAATTTCTCTTAATTTACACAGATCACAGGAAGACCAGGATTATACTGCATGTCCTAAGTACAGCAAAATTTGCCTTTTGTTTGAAAAGTTTCCTTTTAGCTGAAAGTAGATAATTTAATTCTTACTGCACCATTCCTTAAAATGAAACACTTTGGTAAGCGCTTTTCTTCTTTTGAACTGAACAATCATTATGAAATATTCCAGTAGATATGAGCACAGTGCCCTGCCAGCACATAGAGCAGTCATGAAGGATAAAAAGTCCAAAGTATGATTTGTTTTAGAGCCTTCAAAACAGGAATAAATCACATCCGAGCCTCACAATAGGAAGACTTTTTTGCATTAAAGTCCTTATAATCTAAACTCTCTTCATTGTATATTGAAAAGAATTACATTTTTAAAATGTAAATGTACTTATAGTAAATGTACATAGATTAAACCCAAATTACTTTGTAGATGGAGATGCATTTCACTTTTTTCCCTTAAAACTTAAAGACACAGAAAAATACGTAGGTGTCTTCAACATTAGAGTAAGAAAAACAGAAAAAAAACCCCCAAATATGATTTCAAGTTGCTTTTTCAGAATCCATTTGAACTTTTACATGATACATTTAAACATTTTACTGTAATTGTTTGTAACTGTTCACCTTTACAGGATGGACACTGCATAGATAATGTGCAAGCAGCATTTAATTATAAATCTGTGTTCTGAACACCCAAATATCATAGCTTCAACACATGATTCATTTTAATAATAATTTCCTAATTGCCTTGTAAAAACTTGAGCTTGATAAAGATTGTGAGGCACAGCAAGGACCTGGATTAGAGCATCTTGCTGAAAGCAACAGGTTTTATTTTATTTCTACTCTGTCTTCTTCACACTGCTAGAAATCACACTCCTATTTTATCTATGAAGATATTTTAGACCAATACATTTTACCTAGAAGAATTTAGCATTAGTTTGGAAACTGAAAGCCCATGAAGAACCTAGAATAACTTGAAGAAAATAGTGAACTTGGATCCATCAACATTGTATTTTCTTTTTTCCCTATCTCTTCAGACATCATTATAGTTGATGAAAGGATGTCCTGGAGCCATTGCTTGCCTTGCATTTATGTAACCTTGATTCCAAAGCTGCTTAAACTCTCAATAAGATGGTGTGGATAAATGTCTCAAGTTTTCTTTTAATATTCCTGAAATTCAGAGTTTTAGTGACCAAAATAAAATCTGACAAAGAATACTCCTCCTATAAAGCCTTTCCACAAATATTTAAGTACTTTTTTCTTATCAGCTCCTCTGTCTAAAATAGCCTTAACCCAAAAGAAACAGGGCTGTGATACACTTAGAGGAGAGCAGAAGTACTTATTCCCCTTCAAATGCTCTGTTTGGTCCTAAGAGAGGGCTTAACGTTTGGTCCTGCCTCTCTGAAGGAATTTCATTCACTCCCCAAAGAAGAACCTGGAGAGTGCAGCTGCAGTTATATTTAAACATCACGTGTAGGTTCTCCTGATCCCCAAAGAGCATCATGAACTGAAACAGGCTTCAGGGAAAACAGCATATTTGATAATTAGTCCCTTTGAAACAGCCTCTATGTCTCTACATACAGCATACTTCAGAATATTTTGATGACTGTAAAAGGAATCTGAAGACCATGAAGTGCCAAAATTGTCTCATGGAACCATTCAGGTTTTCTGAAGACCTTCAGATTATATCATCAGTCTTTGGGTGACACACCAGTCTCCCAGCACTCATCCCCCAGACTTCTCATGCTCAAACTATTAAAAAAGATGCTGTGTTCAATTTCATGTTGAAAATTACTGTGGCTTATTCTGCTAGCAGTGTTTATCCTCACAGGGTGTGTTCCTCATATCCATCCCTCAATGCAGGAGATTTCTCTACCCATTTTAAAGACTAACCCCATGACTTCCTTGAAAAGTTAGTTGACAGCTGTATATACACCATACATTAAAGCCTTGAGATCAGTGTGTGGGTCAACAAGCTGCAGACTGCTGTATCCCCCACAATCATCACAAATCTCAGCACAGATTCATTCACAGCTATTCACATCCTGGAGCAGGTGAGCTCTGAACCTGGCCACCTTCTACCCTCTACATCTATCCTGGGAAGACTGATCTGGGATTGACTGTTTTGCAAAGCTGTTAGTTGCCTCCATTCAATTCACCCTTGGATAACCTTCCAGAAATAAATAGCAAAATAGGCTCTGAAATTTATGACTCTGGAGCTCTCTGGAATTTTTCCTCCATTACTAAGGTCTAGGGTCTTATCTAAGCTGATCTGCAATTCTCCTTAGAATGACTTTTCTACCCACTTGCCAATCATATCCTAAGCTAGGCAGCTTTTTCCTGGCCTGTATCAATGCAGTGGGGCCAGCAATTCGAGGTAGGTGAGTCTCCCCCCCCCTACTCTGCTCCCATGAGACCCCATCTGGTTCTGGGGACCCCAGCATAAGAAGGATGCAGATCAGTCAGATCAAGGCCAAAGGAGTGTGGTGAAGATGCTGAGAGGGCTGGAGCACCTCTCCTATGAAGACATGCTGAGACAGTTGGGGTTGTTCAGACTGGAGAAGGGAAGTCTCCAGGGAAACTGCCTTTCAGTTCCTAAATGGGACCTAAAAGAAAGCTGGACATGGACTTCATACAAGGGCTTCATTCACACTTCAGACAGTGTCCTTTCACACTATATCCTAGTGACAGGACAGGGGAGAATGGCTTTAAACTGACAGAGGGTAGATTTAGACGGGATATTCAGGAGCCATTCTTTTCTGTGAGAGTGGTGAGGCACTGGGACAGGTTGCCCAGAGAAGCTGTGCCTGGCCCATCCCTGTCAGTGTTCAAGGCCCGGTTGGATGTGGCTCTGAGCAGCCTGGTCTAGTGGAAGGTGTCGCTGCTGGTCAGGATTAGATGATCTTTAAGGTCCCTTCTGACCTAAAAAGTTTGTCAGCCCCTGGGAGGGTCATGTCACACCTGCCCACCCTGCACACAGACCAAAAGAGCATCAGAGTGCACAGCTCCATGTCAAAAGGGCTGTAGACATTTGGCTATAGGAGAGTGGCTCATATTTTCCTATTTGCTGGGGAAAACAACCATGCTTTTGAAGAATTGAATTTTCAAGTTTTTCAAAGGCTTTCCCATTTTTTTTGCTTTAAAAATAAGCAGCCTTAGCAGCAGTTTCTGTTGGAAGAGAAATATCTAATATCAAAAATTGCAAAAAATAACCTTAGATCTTAAGTGGATTTGTATTTTCTTAAAAATATTTTGGTTGGTGTTATTAATTTGGATGTGAATGAGTTCTATTTAGGCATACTGAAAATCTGAAATATTTCTTTTTAGCACTGGTTTAATTATCATCATGGCACAACCTAGTAGTCTGAGACTAGGGAAGCAAAATTTACTGGCATTCTGCCATCCCTAGTCATCCTCCAGTTATATTTATAGCCTAGGGAAGTCCCAATGCTACTTTTACCACATATGTGCAGTACAAGTGAGAATCCTTTGTTGCTGGGTTTCTTTTCAAAGCTGTTAACTTGGGAGGTTAACTACAGCAGGCACTGTCTGGGAAGTCACCTACCAAATAAACCTCCCAGTCATAGAAGGGATCTTAATGGAAATTCCACTGAATGCACTGCACCGGTTTTCTGTTTAAATTATGCTACAATTTGACTGGAGCAGAAACTGCAAATTAGACTAGAGATTTCATTATAGGTTTCAGTTTATATTTTGCAGTTTGCCACAAATCATTTGGCATTTCAATACAAAATATGTCCTAACTGTTCTTTATTAATTCATAATACATGCAACCCTCTAAGCTGCACAGACAATGTGTGCATGTGACTGTATATAAAGCTTTTGCCTGGTGAGCTGCAAAATAAGTATTCCAGGTATTCACTATATAACATCCTCTGCTTAACTATAGAAATCTACTAGGTAATTCAGTCTATTCTTAGAAGCATCATAAAATTTTGAATTAATTTATGTCAACAGATTTCTGAAACCAATTAAAGCATTTGAACAGCGTGCAAACAAACAAAAATATTCCTAGGAATGCTATTGTAATTTACTTTGATATGTTCTTAAAACTAATCTGAACCATGACAGATTAGAAACCACAGGACAATACACATTATTAAGCTCTTGCTTACAGGCCGGCTGCTGTGATTTTGCTGTCATGCAAGGCTGTTATTTGAGCAAGGACAGAGCAAGAACTGTCCCTTAAAAACATAATAGCAGCAGGCAGCTTGGGTTTTGTTCTGTTTTGTTTGGAGAACAGTCATAAACAGATGCTGTAATTTTTTATTTATTGTATTTCTTTTATTTTTAATTTTTACAGAGATAATGTAGACAAGAGATTTGTGTCATATACAAATATTTTCCTAGCAGTCTAGGAAGACTATCCTAGTATAAGACTATCCTCATACCGAAGACTGAGTTCTTACATAATGTTGAGAAGCACATTAAGTTGTCCTTATAAGAAAAGGCCCAATGCAGTATTCTGCAGGAGGATCCTTGGCTGTCCTCATGATAAATGAAAAAGGAAGCAATAGAAGGTAACTGTGACAGCAGCAGTGATGTAGCTGTAATGTAACTGAATTTAAGTGAAAAATTAATTACTGCAATTTAGAAAGTGCTGTACTAGACACTACATTCATGACTACGTGACAAGCTGTGTGCTGGTTCATCATACAGCAAGAATGCAGCTAACATTTCTTAGATGCCTCAGTGCTAAAGAAGTGTTTTAAGAATCAGAAAAATGCCTATCAGAAAAATAACACTAGCATTGAAACTGGGACTGAGTAATGCTGTTGGTCTTCCTAGCAGCCCTAATGACACACAAAGAGCAAAAGTGGGAAGGATTTCAATTGTGAATTGAATTGATATTCAATTCACAATTGATATTCATTAGGAAAACTTTTATCTATTGTCTATGTGCCTGAGTTCTGAAGTATAAATGTCTACACAGTACATAAAATCCTTTTGAAACGAACAGTTATACAGACCATGGAAGGAAGAGATGCTGTACAGAGTTGTATTTTACTAAAAAAGTTTAAGTCCTTAAATAAAATTCAGTTTTCTTTGAGACTAATTTTCAAGATAATAAATTTAATAAATCACAAAAAGAGGCAGGAAAGTTAGAATTCAAAATTTATTAACACTGGAAATATTTAACAGGCATGAACTTCCATATCTCTGTGCAGGAAGCTGAAGGAAAATTAAAATGGTCCTCTCTATAGGGGTGTTCAAATTCAAGAGGGTTCACTTACAGGATTTGGAGCTCTATTCCTATGATGAGCCAAATGAAATGTTTAAAATTTACTAGATTCCTGCTTTTCTGTTCAGAATTTTCAGTTTTGTGCTATCAAGATATGACATTAATTAATCTGTTAAATACTTAGGATTCTTGAATGGAAGATTTTGTACTATTGCACACCTTATTACTTAACATATGATATCTCATAAACAGAAAAAGATCAGCACAAAACTATACAGATTTAGAATTTCCATAAATAAAAAATTGTTTACTGACCCTTCTCTATCCACAACATTTCAAACATTTCTATGGGTCCTTTGCAAATGCAGTCTTTGTCAAAACTTAAGGGTAGTACCTGTCACAAAGGAGAATCCTAAATTAGTTGCTGCAAACAATGGTGTACGCCCAACTGGCTTTAAAAGCAGACCTGTTCTGTTCTCAAGCAAGTGGAACTGCCCTTGAGGGATGCTCAACTTCCAAATTCATTGCCTTTCTTTGGTTCCCTGTTAGACTCCAGGTGTCACACAAGGCCTATCTTTTTATACCAGCTTATTAGATACATAGGGTAAAGAAAGGGAAAAATGTTTATTTATAATTTTTCAGAATAAGCTCTATTGTATTTCAGAAGTTGTCTTTTATTGCTGTCCTCAAGATCAGCTGAAGCCAAGGACAGGTAGTTCCCTTTTGAAACTCAAGAAATGCATGCCATAAACATGTTTATGTAAAAAATACTTTAATATATTTTGCTACTAAAATTCATTGCACATCTCTTCAGTGGAGCCATACTCTGTAAAACTGAGTTTTCAGAATTTCTACAAACCCCAAATATACAAGATGTGAAACTACAAAATTATTTTTCTGATAAGCAATCCCCAAAATTAAAATCTTAAAAAGTAAGTTTCTAGTCACACTTCTGGCAAGTAACTGGGCTGAGGTTTTAAGCAGCTCAATGTCAGATTTTTAATTCTCCAGACTGTCACTAAAGAGATTGCATCAAATCGTCAAAATCTGATTAAAGCAGAAAACATCTGGATATTAAAGCAATAATGACTGTAACTGGCTTTGAACTTAAAGGCAGGTCAGGGTTCCCCTATTTTTAATATTTGCAGTGCTTCTTCAGAAAATATCACACAGTGTTTTGCTACTGTGTGTTTCTATTCACTCATAGGGGTGTCCTTTGTTATTTGCTGCTTCTGAGGAAAAACTGCTAGGACACCACTCTTTTTAATGACAAATCATCACAATGGGAATGTAACATGAGTGCAGCAAGGAAATTTGATATTTTAGTTAAAAAGAAAAAGTGATATAAAATTTCCCTCCAGCTGAATTAATTATTTCTCTAAAGAGAGAAGGACTTGAGTTCTTGTAGCACAGTGTTTTAAAACAGGAAACATTGTCTTGTGAAAACTGTTCCTGTCCTTCCATCTCTGCCTTTTACTATCCCAGCCTCTTTCTCACCATTGCCCAACTACATCCACACCAGCTAGGGGGAAAAAACTCCATATGTTCCCATTTGCAACTTGCTTCTTCTGCAATTTTGGGTCCTCTTTATTGCCTCTTGACTTAGGGGCAGCCTTTCAGAAGGGTGAGACAGCAGCATCCAGGAGACACAACCATACTCTGAAGAAGACTCTTAGTCAAATGCTCTGCTTCTTTTTAGCAAACAAATTACTGGGGAAAGAGGAGGAAGAGGGGGAGAAAGATATCAAAGATTCACTTGGTTTTGAAATGTTAATGAATATAAAAGAATTAAAAGTGCTCCTCTTACAGAGCAAACTGCTAATGTTTTGTACCTGCTACACATAGAATTAATTTCAAAATAATTAACTCGTTACTTCTGGGATATTTTGAAAAGGATTATGCAGACCTGCAGCTGAAAATTTGAAGACTATTATATTATTAACACTACATCAGGAAATGGTGCGGGCTGTAAAATTAAGCAATTAAAAAAAAAAAGTGAAAACTGCCAGTGGTTGGATGTGGTTTATAAATAGTATGCAATCATGAGAAAATTAGATATATGGAAGGATTTTAGAGATAAATTAAGGATTGTTTATGACACAACTGCAGAATAAAATTACAAATCTGAAAGTACTCCTTATTTTCCCATATTCAGTTAATATCAGCTATTATTATGATGAATTATTTGCAAATATTATTATTATTTTAAAATAACTGTTTTTTCTTTTATAATGTAGAGAAATAATTTATTTAAATTAAAATAATTTCAATTTAGTTTAAATCCCAAGTAAAGACTCTCTAAATTTTGGTAAGATTTGTTAACTGAAATGTGGGGCAATAAAATCCCCTTTTGGTACAAAAAGTATCAGGAACAACTTCTCTTTCTCCAGATGATGCTTTAATACATTGGTTCCCAACAACATTTGCAAAATGAATGCATGGTTTATTGCAGGAATCAGTCAAGCACTTAGAAACTCATTAATTGTAGTATAAAAAAAAACACCTTAGATAAAAAAAAATAATAATAAATTTGTGATTAAGAATTAGATAAAGCTTGGGAAAGAAGGTTTCAATCACTCAGTCTTTTGCAGATTCCCTTGAGGCATTTGCTACATTTCATTCCTTTAATCAGTGCCTTAACACATAAGAACTGCAGCCAGGGTTGTGCAACTCTAAATGCTATGCAGCTCATAAAGGAAACTGAACTGAGAAGATTTTAGTTACTCTGTGTTCCCATTATCTCCCAGTAAAATAAGAACTTTTTTTTTTCTACAGGTGTATGCAGATATAATAACTGGAGAAATAGTGGTTTTGTTTGTTTTTGTTTGTTTGTTTGTTTGGTTGACAAGAAGCATTTTCCTTATCTGCTTTTGTTATTCACTTCTGTTTTCTGTTATCTGACATCTTTTAGATTTCCCTATTCTTCTCTGGTCCTCCTATTATTACTCTTTTTTACTCTTTTCCTTTGCTGTTGTTTTACAATGCACTTTTCTTTCCTACAGAATGTTTATTCAACTCCTGTTACTCTTTATGAGCTTATTAGCAAGTTGGCTTTTTGGTTTTTTTTTTCTTTTTTTTTTTTTTTTTTAATCCCACTGAAAATAACTTTGAATTTGGTTATAGTTTCTTCACTGTAAAAAAATGAAGTTTAGTCTGTAGTGTTTCTTCCTGATCCTAGGATGCATGTTCCTCTTGATCGCAATAGTGAATTTTGTGGTAGACCTGTGGAATTCAGATTATTTTCCTGGAACTCCATAGTAGGTTGCTAAGAGCTTTGTAATGTACACTGTACAAAACCCTGTGTAGAATGTTCACTAGATCTTCATCAAAACTATCTAGGGAGAGAGTTATTATTACTACCGTGTAAGGAGTTTGAAAACTATTGAAGAAGAATACACAAATAAAATTCCAGGACTTCTTTCCTATAAAGGACTCAAAACTATTTAAGACACTGGTACAATCACAATAATAAGAAATATTTCCTTCAAGATTTTATGACTTTTCTTTACACTATGGTTCTCCCAGTGTGTCCAGATATTATGCTATAGCAGCGATTTTCAGCAAGTTATTTTCTATTAACTTTTTGAGGTTTAGTTGGTAAGTTAATGAAGTTTTGTGATAAACATAGACTACTTTGAAATCTGTGAATAGACAATCATTTCCACTGGCTCTGCAAGGTTAGCAAGTGCTTCACTGTTCCTTTTAGAATGAATAACTAATTTTTTCAGATTGATTAATCTGTAACTAGTTTTATTTAATAAAATATTCTACAGTGTCATTCTAGGGCCTTAGAAACCAGCCAGGGCCTCTGTGGAAACTAGCCATTTTTACATCAACATTGAATGATTTATGAATATGCTTTGGGGCAGAAGATAATTCTGAGAACCCAGAAAAGTATCTTGACAAGATCTGGGTTGGGGAGAGGGTGTATGATAAAATGGTCACTTTCCATCAATCACATACTCATTTTCCTTATAGAAGAAGATCAGATATTCAAGTCTAATCATGTGCTATGAAAAATTAATTTAAACCTAAGCCATGGTAGTATTTTCACCTTAATTTTCCCCTTTATACTAGCAGTTGTTTTTTTTCTTTAGCTCTGGATTACATAGTACAGGGCCCATTTTCATAGCACTTTCAATATCTATATTGGCTTTATTAGGGCTTTTATTATAGAGCTATTTTTCTTGTAGAACCTGCAAATTTCCTTGTGATCAACTGCTAAACCACAAATTACTATGTAAAATAGAAACAGATGATATTCAAATGCACCCTTTTTAACTGTGGGAAATATAGAAGGTAGTTAATGTATTTTTGAAAATGAGTATTATAGAAGTGGACATGTGTAATCTTTACATTAGTGAAATAATGCTAAATTAATCAGCCTTGAGCAACAAAAAGCCCTTCAGATGGTCTGGTGCTTCCAGAAGCTTCCATTCTTGCTGCTGAGAGAATATGGAGACCTCACCTCAGCTGTAAGATGCACGGATCCCTAAATTTTAAAGGGAATGAGAACTTCCAGCTTGCAGCTTCTTTCCTCTTTGTTATTTGAATTGCCAAAGACTTATGTTTCCAACAAAACATCTTTGCCTTGTGATCAGTCTTTATATTCAGGCTTTATAGCACTTAGTAACTAAACTCTGCATGAGGTCTAAAGAAGGAGGGTTTCATACTGTTCTCTTTTAACTGCATTAAAATGGTACTAAAAGGCGTAACAATAGTACAAAAAGTACTGTTTTAAACTAGTTTACATTTGTTGCTATGGCTTTAATGTTATTTGTCTACGTGCTGTTTTGGATTTTTGTCCTGCATTATGATGTTACTTAAACTCATATTCATTTTCTTCATACAAAACAATGTGTTTAAAACCCCTTATCTGACTTTTTCTCCTGCTTTTTATTTTTACTTTGCATGCTTTATGTTTATCTTTTTCTTTAAATCTCTCCTATTCTTTCTTTATTAGAAAGCAAAACCTTTTTTTTTTTTTTAAGTGAAACATCCATTATAGAAACTGAAACTCAAAGAGTCCTTAAAGACAAATATTGATTTAAGGCATCCTCATACAAATAAAGCAAAACAGGCTTTTAGAGCTTCATAAAATCCATACCTTTAAGTGACCCAAGAACAAAAAAATTGATTAGTTTCTTTAGTCTGCTTACTAAAGAAACTCAAAATATACTTTTACAAATGTGCTATTTCTGAGGATGTGATGACAATTTCCATTGCTGTCTCTCATGTAGAACAAGTGGCTAAATGTTAAACTTCACAGTGAATTTAACATCTCGGTAAGAATGCCTTGAGGAAATAGAAACGTGCTTCTGAGAGTGTAATGTGATTTTAAAATTTCAGTGTATTAGATTAACTCTTCCCCCTAAGGGACTAAAAGGAAAAAAAATATTGCAACAGCTATACTTCACAAAGTTTTCTGAACAGCATCACCTCTAAAGTTAAAACCTAGCATGGGCTATTGGGAGTTGCCAATTCCTAATTTCATTGTAGGAGCTAAAGTTCCTACGGTGAAGTGGCCACTGGAGGAAAAAACTTCAAAATTCAAAATATGTGAAAAACAAGCCTTAAGTAATTCTATTTTAGATCCTAGGTTTCCTTAGTAGTCTAGAGGTAGAAACAGACTTCTGAGCAAGATGGAGAACACTTTCATTAGCTTTCTCTTCATTTGCACTGTGGAGCCAGTTTTTTCTCCTTTGGCCACAGTGTAAACAAGACTGTAAACAAACAGACCCTACTTTTAGGGCACCAAGATGTCATGGCTGTAAGAAATCATTCAAAGTTAAATCTGAACACTGTTGAAAAATGAAAAAAGTTGGACTTGAGTAAAACCTGCTATCTTCTTTGTTAAAAAAATAATGCTCCTTTCACAAAAATGAAAGGAGTAGTAATCAAGAAGAATAGTGAATTAGTATAGGTATATTTTGCCTTTCTGAATAACCTCAGTTTCTAGCTTGTACCATATTGGTAAGCTCTACACCACTTTGCCACATTAAACTATTTGTTGACTGTATAATTTCATAATGTTATGTTATGTTATGGAAGTTAATGGTCTAAACCACAATTCATCTAAGATAAGCTGTTTCTCTAATTACCATATTGATATTTTTGACTGCTCCATTGATGCACAGAAAATTGATACATTCAGCACAGTTGGGGAACTAAGATGTAAATTACATATTGCACATAAAATGAACCCTAAACCTTAAAACACTTTTTTTTATAATGCAGCAATAAGACCAAATGCCTTTATAATAGGAAAGAGATGACCAACATTTTCATCTTTTATTCCACTGTCATTTTTCTTTCACATACCATTATGATTAAGAGTCCCATTTGCAAATAGTGTGACTTACTTGAAAATTTAATCTAGCATCTGATTCAATAAATAAGGTCAATTTAGGATGAATCAAATGAATACTATTAGACCAAACATCTGTCACTCTCCTGCAGCACAATTCATCTGATAAAATGGTTATCTCTTCATCAATTTCTTGACATTATAGGAATGAAGTCATCATAATAGAGCACTGTCATAAGATCAATGTCTTCAACTTTGAAAATAAATGTCTTGGCTCT
Organism: Aegithalos caudatus; assembly: GCA_013389925.1. Taxonomy (NCBI): domain Eukaryota; kingdom Metazoa; phylum Chordata; class Aves; order Passeriformes; family Aegithalidae; genus Aegithalos; species Aegithalos caudatus. The sequence goes on from WEIU01023518.1 coordinate 316,980, forward strand.
GCCTCAGCATTAATGTGGCAGCTGGACACTATTAACCTAAGCCAAGTTTTGTTTCCACTGATGCTGTTTCCCAGTTAAGAACATACTTCTGAACACTTTTTTTGGGGGGTATAAAGTTTTACAAATTAATCTTAGGAGCAAAAAACCCTGTGTTGTATAGTAATTACATTACTTGAAATAAGAAAGTGCAAGTGGAAGGAAGATTTTAGGTATGAGTAGCCATATCTGCAATATTAATTTACAAGAAACCACAATATATAAATATGAAATATTTTAAAGTAAATACATTGAATGATAAGTAGTGCCAATAACAGTAATGTTTTAAAACCATAATAATCTAGACAGCGTATCATGTTGTTCAAATATTGTATATAGAATGGAAATTAATATGCTTATTTAAGATGCCTTATTGAAATTAATAATTTAACACATATACATCACTGAAGTTAATGCAGTTTTTATATTCTGAATTTTATTCCTTATTTACTTCTGGTTAAGTTTAATTTCTGAGGTAATCACAAATAATGAAAACAAACTTGTTGATAGTAATGCAGTCCTGTTTTATGTTCCCTGATTCCAAGAACGCTATATGACTTAACATAACAGTGCCACATGACTTATGTGACTAGACAAAACACATCAGATTGCCAATAGCACAAGCTGAAATTATGTTTTGGGAGCTATGCCAGTGTTTTGTTTAAAATTTGCATGTAGAAAAATCTGCGTGCTGAAAACCAGTCGAAAAGAAATAACCTATCCCAAAGATAGTTGATTTCTACTTTTCATATACTTATGCTATCTCTTCAAAGTAGGAAGGAAAAATTAATACACTCAGCAGCAATTATCTGCTTCAGGAGAAAAAAAAATAATTAGAATGACTGGAAAATTTATGATCCTCACGGGGGGTAAAATTTTTTAAACATTTAGGTAAAAGACCAACCTGCCTCTGAGCTTAAGTGACCCAAGAGACTGCTTAATTCTAAAAGATTGACAGTCTCCAAGACGTGTTTAAGGTGTTACTTTGTGTCATGAAGAAAGCAGTTCACAAGTTTTGACACACCAGGGTATTCACATCACCTTGATGTAAACAAAACTTATCCTAACTGAACATGTGTATAGTTACATACTGCTTTTAGAGGCAACTCTGTCTCTATATGGTCTGCATATGATAGCCCAGCCAGCTAATCAGGGGTATTAATTAATATGCTTTATTTAATCTCTCACATTACTGGAATGAGCACATCTCTAACCTTTGACCAGATGAACCAGTTGTCAGAGACTTCTCCCTTCCTCTGCACGTCTTCCAAAACATGCCAGGACAATTACCCTCCCCAGGTTTTCCATCAGTTTTAAAAGACACACTCAAAAGTGACTGCACAGGACATGAATGAAAAAGTCATGGCTCTGGCAGCTTGTAGCCCTCTCACAACACTTCTGCCGTAAATAACTTGGAGGGGAACTGTGCAAACATGTAGTTGTTTCTGGTCAAGCCTGTGTTATAATATAATTATAGGGTAGAAAAAAATAATTAGAATTTACCTTAATTCAAAACTGCATTGAGGTGTATTCTGCAGGTTGTATGCTTGGCTATTTCATAATGCTCAGAGGATCCATCATATAAAATTTGAGGTGTATTCGGAAAAAAACCAAAATACGGATCAACATATACATCAAAATATGAATTATCATCTTTCTTGTTATTTCTACTAGAGGAATATATTGAACTTATGTATCAATGAAGTCCTCATGTTTATGTATTATCAATAAACAAAGGGTTGCAAAGAACTCCCATCTTCTTCAGAAAATTTTCTTCTATTACTAGAGATTAAATTCCTATTTCCTTTTGATTAAATGCTTTGCAAAAAAAAAAAAAAAAAAAATCCATATAAGGAACTATTGTGATCTCACAGGCTAGTTTAGAGAAGACAGTAAGTGTAGAAGAATCTGAAATTATCTCTTATATATTTGTAAAACTTAGAACAGATTTGTCTCACTATAGACCTAATTTAGCCAATGTAAGTCATGTCAGCTCTCTGTTGAGCTCTGTGAGATTTGTAAAGCTTAAGAGTATTTATTTTAACTGAGTGACAACTGGCAAAGTCAACTTCAGTCTCAAATGAAAAACTAGAAATATATACTGTTCATAGGTATGTCTAATTCTTCATTGAGACCTCAATGCATGAAAGTTTTAGAATTCACTACTCCATTTTACAACTATTTTATTGAAAAAAAACAACTAGATGAAGGGTGAAAAGTCTGGTGGTGCAATCCTGAGTATTAGGTTTTAGGACTGCATGGCTAAGAGAATTTTTCTTTATGATGGTGTTTTGACTGTAAAACAAAAGAATATGAGCACCATATGTGTCCTTCCCTTCTCATTTATTAGACATTAATGTTACTAGAATACTCTAGTGCTATGTCTGTGTTGGGATTGAGAAGTACAGGTTTTAAATATATTGCATCCAGCTTTCAAAATGAAAAGAGACTTACTGTTGCATAGCTTGAGGACAAAATTTTCCTCAGAGTGACATCTCTACTACTGATTAAAGAGGGCCCTGAGGTGGCCCTGGTGAGGCTGCCCCAGAGCAGATGTGCTGTCCAGCTGTGACCATTGTTCTTGGCTCAGCTGTGGGCTGTGCCAGCCCAAGGAGCCCCACAGAGTGCCAGCTGCCAGTGCAGGGAATGGTGTGTTCCACACCTTCTTCCCACCATTCTACAAAGGAAGAAAAATTTAGTTCTGTGAATGTGAACTGCGCTACAACTTTACATTTTAGGGCCACAGAATGGCTACAGCATGCAATTTTTAATATTTTAGATACAGACACAATCCTACAAAATGATGTTTGCATAAAGCTTCTTCTAACAGTATGACACCATATGCTTGTGGCATAAGTGGCTGCACACTTCCAATCAAAACTATCATTAACTCAGCAAAATTTTTTTCAGGTGTAAACATCTTTCAAGAATTTAAAAAAATATTAGGTTGGTTATTTGTACTTCTTCCTAATGTTAACTTGTTTCCACTACAAGGTTGACATGACCCTCTCCCCATAATATAAATTAGAAATTTTTCCCCTTAAAACATGTCAATATTCTAGATCATTTGTATTTCATAGTAGTTGAATTCAGGTGGAACACTTTTCTATTTTCAGATTCAGTTTAAGTCACCTAACATGGATGATGAAGACTGAGAAGAATTTTCAGAAATCTTGATTCCAGGAATGTTTCAAGAACTTTGATTGTGGATTCTTCTTCTTCAAGAGCAATAAGAAATATTATGGAAGTGGTGCTTTATTTCTGAGATGACAACTGCCAGGAATCCTATCTTATTTCAATGAAAAATAAATTGTACAAAACACTACAAAGGAATTTGTTAAATAGAGCAATTTCCTTTGTGTATCTCTGCTGCTAACACCTAAATCTGGAAGGATGGTGGTTTAAAAGAGAAAACAAAATAATGCAAAGTGAGACTGACAATTCCTTTTATCATAGGAAGATTTTTAACAGTATAATGGGCTTTAAAGAGAACAAACGAGGCTTTAATTTATTGACACTTCAGTTGCTTCCTTTATTAGCTCTTTGTAAACCTTGAGAACTTACAGTGACATGGAAAAACGGATTCAGGTTACAATTAGCACTATAAGGTTAGGATTTGCGCAGCAGCTTACAACCCAAATGTCATTTTGACAACAAAGTGCAAAGTGCACACATCAAAAACACTGTTCCACCTCTGACACTTAAATATCTACTGGGAAAACTCCCAAGCAGCCCTGTTTCTGTGACATACACATGGCTTGTTTCAATGGCTTTCATGCCAAATTTTCTGGCAATAGCCCCAGTGGAAATACAGACTGGGTGAAATCTCACAAGTCTTGCTGGGTTGGATCATCCTTAAAACACGGCAAAAATCTATTTAACTGTAAAATGTATAGCATTTTGAAAGAAAACTGGAAGTCTTACAGCTTCTATTGCGTTCTAGCCAAATGGGTAGAGACCAACTTAGATGTAGGGTGGTTTGGTTTTGGTCTTCTCCCTGCCTGGGCTAAGCAAAGATTTGAGAAAAGATATCCCGATTACTAGGCAAATATTCTATGTATAAGAAAGGCTTGGCAGAGGAATACAGCATGGCAATCCTTCTGATTGCACCATTCACCAAGAGACAGGGGGATTTTCCAGTCTATAAATATCACTGGGTATTAGGAACAAGGTGTTCAGTAATTTTAAAACCTGTCCAGCATCAGAACTAAAGGTTCTGCCGAATTTGTTTCACAGGAGATTAAGGATTAGCGGATCCAAATTTTGAATTTTTGTGCCTGTAATTTTTTTTTGTCCTAACCCCAAATGTACAGAAACCTAATAGTATGACAAGAATGAGGAAAAGACTGAGATGAAGTAATTTCTTACTTGTAATCATAATGTAGTTTTGTTTTTTCTGGTTTTTTTTTAAGTTCCTCATATTATTTAATTAATACAGCCCTTAAGGTTCATTTATACCTCATGTAAATCAAATATAAATGAGCTGGAGATATTACCAAGGGAAATGGAATAAAATTAATTAATGTATTACTTGATTAGTTCTTATCATTAGTTATTAATAATTAGGGTTTTTTCCTTCCTGTACAAGTATGAGATGCCTGTACTATAAGAAAATGCCACAAAAATTTAGTGTGTTTTGTTAAACATCATTCTTGGTCTCCAGATACCCCAAATTATCAGCTATTATAGAAGGATTCACAGTTGGTACTATTAGTCACGTTCCCTTGTTGGCTGTTATTTCTCAATGGTATATTGATTACCAGGGAGAATCAGTATGCTCATCAGAAAGTGTGGAGATTTTTGGGACATTAAACAGATGCAGTTCTTGCACTAACATAACCTGGTAGTTTAACCACTGGTTCTGAGGACAATTTGTTGTCTGCAGGAAGTATTCCTGTGGAACTTTCTTCTCTCCTCATTCGTGCTTATTTGTCCCATTTATCTTCCTCCTCTCAGCTAAGGTCTGGCAACAAAAGGGGTAATACATGGCGTGACAGCCAGACATACAAAATCAATCTCTCAAAGGTTGTATACCCTGAAAACTATTATGTTACACAGAACCCATACAAAACATCATGAAGCCACCTGAGTATTTACTCCCTCCCTGCTTGATGTGATTTCTGAAATGAAAAAAATCCTGATGATTATGCAGCAAGCTTTCAATACATTGGTGCATTTCCTCCACTAATAATGTCTTACTGTAATACTCTAGCACTTAAGGAAAAAACTACAGTGATCAGTGAAAATATTTTGAAATTGAACCTAGCACAACATATGCATAGCCTAAGAAGATATATATTAATATTCACTTTAATTATACACAATGTTTGGTAGACATATGTACTTTGACAGAGGCAAAGTAAAATACTGTAGGATGTAGCCTATATAAACAAGTCCTTTTTTTTTTTTTTTTTAAAGAAGGTAAAAGACTACATTTTTAGAGACTATACTTAGACAATTTAGAAACCTAATGTAGGAAGATTAGACCTATGTATGTTAAATAGACTCCTAATGAAAGATTTTTTGAATCAGCATCTTAAAGGCTTTTAAAATTATATTGCTAACAATACTGAACCAGTTAATTTCCTCTCATTAAAAGTTCGATTTTATGGGGAGTGACATATGTATTAGTCTCCAATCATTATAAGCACTGTAGAAAAATGGGAAATATATTTAAAAATAGCTCAACACTGCTATCACTTCATCAAGAAAAATTCACCATGAAATATGCTGTTCCCAATGGAAATCTGGTACAAGAAAAGCTCTACTCCATCCTTGCAAGTGTCATGTTTAATGAATGTATTTGACAAATTCTGAGATCTTTAGTAATACATAATGACACAGAACGATTGAAGCAGACTATTAAATATATTCTTACTGTTCAGGTTCAACTTAAACTCCATACAGAACAGGTACACATTTCATTTTAACTGGTGTTATGAAAATCCCAGAGCAACATGTTTATCAATTTATGCACATTGCAGTTAGATGTGTCACACCATCCTATCAAAGATGGAGTTTTAAGAGAAAATTAAAGAAACTCCTTTTCTTGCTGTGTAAATTAAAACAAACACGATGCATACATGTTCAGAACACACAAACACTGTCTTAAATGTGTGTCAGAGTTTGTGAACAACTAAGAACAAAGAACAGTCTTTAAGAAGGACTTGGCATTTTACACTTTTGGCCATTGACTGAGAACAAGAATATTCCATTATGCATTTACATAAATGATTTTCACTCAGACTTCTATATGAAATTAATGGTTTAATCTTTTTCTACATTAACTACTGACAACATGGATACTCAAGCTGTAAATTTAAATTGACTTAATGTAAGTTTAGTGTAGGTTAATAATTTAACAAATGGAAAATGCACTTTTTGATTAACATAAAAATTTGAGCTGATGGCTTTTTAGGAGATACAAATACCAAAATAGCCAATTAAATTCTGTTGAGCTTTGGCTTTGCAATTTTCCCTCTTTATTTGCATCTTGGGCAAGGTTATGAGCTGAGCTGATATCACTGATAATAATGTTAGGCCAAAGAAGAATGTTTTTTAAATACTACCTAATAATATTGGGGTACAAAAGAACAAAATGAATCCTTGCTAATTGAATAATTTTCTTGATTACCTCATTTATGTTTACGACATTTAGGATTTGAAGCAATTTTTGTGCATTTTTCATTCATAATAGACACAATGAAAGGCCTGTTGACACCTCACACAACTGTAACAATAATAATGTTAAGAAAAATAACACGCAAGAGAAAATTGTTGCCAACTTGAAGAATTTTATTTAAGTAAATCCTGAATGAAAAGGCACGTCCTTTACCTTTTGAATCTATTCTGAACCTTTGCTGTAAAATCCTTGACTTTAATATGCTTCAATATTTGCATTTTTGCAGACCAAAGCATTATTTTTATTATTATACCCAAATGTATTAAAATGCATAGTTAAAATAAGTCAGAAAAAAATTCTATGGCAAGCAATCTACTTTCCATATGGATTATTTATAATAAAAGAATGTTGCTTGTCAGTGATTAAATGTTTCAGACTACTATTTTTCAGCGTAGCAAGCAGAACATTTAATATACTGCGCATTATTTTTCCTTTTCCTTATTTAAATCTTCGAGTAAGCACACACCATGACAGCAAGAGACACAACAATGACTGAATGTGCACAGCTACCACTAGATCATTCTCCCTCTATTAAAAACTGAATTGAATGTAGCAATGATGTCCTGGCAGCTCAGTGTTATTTCTGGGTCAACATCATATCTCTCCAGGAAAGGTGTTTTTGTTGTTGGCCTGACTCTCCTCTTTCTGATTTAACTGACATAGTTGAAACCATGCCAGGGTGCAGGAGCATTTTGAGTTCAGCAAGGAGGAAAGCAGCTTGGGTAAGTGCCATGAACAAGCAGCTTTCTGAGAGACATGTGGAGCTGAGATTCCGTGCATGATATTTTTGAAATGAGGAAGACACGCACACCTCCACAATGAATATTGCTCTTCCTCTTTCCTCCTTATTTTCTCCCAGAGAAAATGGAGATCAAAGACCGTATATTATGTTATATTTCATTCCCCCCAAAGCACTACACTAAATTTTGATTTAAAATCTGAAGATGGAAGTATTTAAGTTAAAAAAAAAAATACAGTAAATCCTATCCATAGACAAACTCCTGAAGAAAATTTATTTGCTTCAAGGAAAATTGAGATTTTCTTCAAACAAACCCAGAAAAGAAAGAACTACCATAGCACTTAAGAAGAAAATGGTGGTGTTACAATAATACGTCCTTCTGTTTGCCTTATTTGCAAGATAATTCAAATATTAGGTACTTCATTGTTGTTTTTCATTGCAGGTATAAAACCTTGAAGCAGAACAGGCAGGGTTCCTGTGTGCACTGCACTAGGGACCATGCAAATAGAAGAACGACAGCAGGCAATTCAGATTTAAGACAGCTCATCAGCAAGTGCAGGCAGACAGAGACTGCAAAGGCACACCGAGGTAGTGTTACTCAGTGTGAGTGACAACAGTTTTGTCAGGGCTTGTGTAAGCATTGCAGCAAAGGAAAGGCAGAATTTGTGATTTGAAGGAAGACAGCAAGGCAGGTTGGCAGGTACTTATGGGATGTACCTTTAGGTTATGGATGAAATCATAAAAGTGCATACAGGAGAATCTGCTGAAAGCATGAGGGTACCAGGTGGGGGATAAATGAATCTGTGTGACTCTGTGCACCTGAATAGTCCTAAAGCCACAGAGATATTTGTGATGTTTATGGGGGGTTTAATAAGTGGCCCAGCAACAAAATACATTATGATAAGTGACTGTGCTTGTCAAGGCTATAGAAAAAGGGTGTTTTTGCCATTGAGTCACAAATTGAACCATTTAACTGGGGAGAATGTATATGTAAAAAAACACCTGCATGATTTATGTTTTCACTTGAAAAGAAGTTCCCCCAAACATTTTCTCCAGTTGGTCTATGGTAATAGACTTAACAGAGATCTGCACATGAATTAATATTATTGTATGCTTAGTAAATTAGTCAAAAAGAAGAAATAATATCTAAAACTTTCAAAGCTTCCAGTGTGACATTAAAATTCTACAGTGATGTGATGTCACAGCTTGTGATGCATAATTTCCCCAAGAATATTTTATTTTTTTTTTTTCCCAGAGATTTTGGGCTAAAAGGGAATGAGATAGTGTCTATTTGGCATGCTCTAGGACTGGCCAGCTCTAGTGGCTGGCCGCAAGAGCTTCAAGACATCTGGGAAAGGCAGTAAAAAAAAAGGTGGAGAGGAGGAGGAAGGAAAAGGAAAGCAGGAAGCCGGAAGACAGAAAAGACAGAATGTTTGCAGAGAAAATATGTTGCAGATCGGTTACAGGAATTTCCTTGAAAGCTTTTTGGCTGCCTTTTTTTTTTTTTTTTTTTTTTTTTTTTTTTTTTTTTTTTTTTTAACATGAGAACACCAGTTATCCTTGTGTGGCTAAGATTATTTCTGTGGTCTTCACAAGTTACAAAGAGTATAATCTCTTCAGTACAACTTGTTCAATATTCACCGGCACAATTCCCAAAATAGCCTCCCAATCAAGTTCAAATATAGTTGTGATTTGCAGTCTGTATTGACTGACGAGCCAGCTGACTGAGACAGCTGGTACATGATAGTCAGGCTTTAAGGCATTCCATAATTTCAATTTAATTTCAAAGGTTACACTATAAGTAGGCACAAAATAAGTAATTTGCATAAGGACAAAGATAATCTCCGGAAATAACTATGGTATTCATAAATTATACAGTTATAGATCAGCCTCTTGTTATTTCTTTTGTCTGAGCACAGTAGAATTGTTGTCAGTATAATACTGTAATATACATAAGTAGCATTACAAATGCATGTGCAGAAGGTTTGCTGGTAGTATTATTGGTACAAGTGATGAGAAAATGCTGTTATCTACATAGTTGCATATATGTATAAACCACATCAGCCAACTCCACAGAATTTAAGAATCCCGTTTCACCCTTACAATTATCAAGTACATTTAGATATGCCAACATTATGGGTCCACGTCATGGAAACCCAGCTGTTAAGAGTTCATTATCTAAACATGAATTACAAAGTCTATTTCAATTGCCGCTACTTTTGAATCACGTCATTTATTTAGCCACAAAGCGACCTCAGTTCTACACAAATCCTGATTAAAAATTTCACAGGTAATTGTTTCTGTCTGTGACATAACCATGAGCAGAGATCCTCTTTGTACTGAATGGTTAAGCCCACCATCAACTCAGGTAAACATCACTTTCTTTGATATTTGGTGACTTCATATCTACATAATTCTAGTACGGGTGGAGGATGGGATGTTTAAGAAATAGGCTTTAGGGAGAAATCCAAAAGGCAATTAGAGCATTATAATTTTATAATTAATAGAAATAATGAGGAAAATTTAAAGTGTTCTATAATGACTGATTCAGAATGGATAAACAGTCTCTGAGCTTCCTACAAAGGAACACAAACACTGATTTTTCTGATATTCTAAATATCACACAAAAGTTTGGAATCAAAAATCTTTGCAAAGTTTTCATTCAGTGAGATTTCGCATTTGTGGCTTCTTCACAGCTTGTATTTCAAAACCAAGCAAAGCCTGGTTATATTTCCTTGGCATGTGAGTGCAAGAGAATGATGTGAAAAATTCCTCCCCTTTTCTGCAGGCTGACAAGCTGGGCACAATGACATCTCTTCCCTGTTTGCTATGTGACAGGGGACCTTCATGCTTGGCCTGATGGCAGGAGCTCAGCCCTCCCTGATGGCTGCTGTCTCAGGACCTGAGCAAGAGCACAGGGAGAGGAAGACCCACCACAGACCTCGGCTCTGGGGAGGTTGCATACAGCTCCCTCACCCCTTTTGGCTCCATTTTTTTCACTCAGACAAGGCAACTTCATAAAATGCATCAATACAGAATATAAATCTAAAAGGTAAGAGGACAATTAAGAAGCCTGTTTCGTTCCTATTCAGATTAACGACCCAGGTGGACTGGACTCCAGATTTGAGTAGAAACTGCTGAGGATATAATTTTCCACCTAGATTTTATAAACCCATACCCTTTTTACTGCTACTTTTTCAAAAATTCAGTCCAAGAAGTCAAATCACAAGCTGACATTTGGAAGCTTTCTCATAAAATAAATAACATATTAAATCCTCTTAGACATAAAGAGACAAACCATTACGATTGAAAAAATATTTTTTCTCTATGCAAATATTATGATCTTTAATAATTATGTTAATTTTTCATTTATATTCACAGCTCATCTTGTAAAATCTTTATATGTCTTAACATTAACTTTGATTGCATAAATATTACATTGACTTTGATCATGTAAGTATTGCACAATCACCATTTAAATAGTTATGAAGGTGACTGAATAGGTTCCAATTGAGTTTAATTTAACTGGAGTAGGAAATATCTTTCCTTTGATTTTTAAACAGTGCTTTTGATTTAGTTATTTTATATACAGATCATTGAAGTTTTTATTCTTTTATTAACTCACAGAAAAATCCTCACAAGGGCATTTCTACAAGTGAGAATTGAGGCTGATACTACAAAATTATCACAACAAAACTATATCTTCCTTTCTATGGGATAACCAAGAAATGAACTCAGGTCCTAATACAGAAGCCCTTTTAAGACATATATCATAAGCTTGTGATTAATTGCCATTATTACATTCACTGGATTACTTTGCTGTTAAATCTTTCATGCTTAAGGCAGTCTATTTTATTGGGTAGGTTTAAGTGTGTATTTCATACATTGCTGGACCTGAGCTGCAGAAGCTCTTGGTAGCATTTCCAGCCAATTCCTCTAGGGCATGGAGGGCTTTGATGGCTCTGAACAAATGGTAAGATATTGATTCACAGAAGCTGAGGCCTTTTACCCTATGTGACTATCAAAGAAAGCTGTTAACAGCTGCCCTGAATGTGCATTAGCAGTCACAGGGTATGTAGGAACTTCCTGTAAAGTAGTGCTGATGATATAAATGGCAGTTTGTTCCCTCCCTACTTTGAAGAGAGAGAATATGGCTATCAGGGTGGGATTTACTCATACACAATACTTGTCTGGGTCACTTACCTGGCCTTTTAGAACTATTTGGGTGACTCTGTATTCTTTGCTAAGATAGTTTTCACCCCTCAGGTGTGCTTTCTCAAGTGTATCCATGGCGGGACATGGCACTTCTGAAGAAAAGGCAGAACTTCATCCTGTTTCTTATTTCTGGAGGTGCTACACCTCACTTCAGTGGAAAAGGGACAAAGAACCCTCAGTGTCTGTCAGCTGCATTTAAGAACATAACCCTTTTTTATGTAGTTATATACCATCCTAGCTAACCCTCTTAGGACAGCAAACATCCAAAGCTAACACACTCCTCCTGTATCTGTGAATTATTTTCATAAATATGCACTATCTTTTACCCTTTTTGAAAGGATACCATTAATACCTCCTCCTTTGTAAGACAAATTCATATTAGCAAGTCCCAAACAGCTCTTTTGGGGCTCAAATCTCTCAAGATACCACAGTTCTGATCTGAGCACAGTGAAGATTGAATGAAAAGCAGTAGTCCTAGATAATTAAAACATTGTCCTTGGCTTCCCCATAACTGGCATTCCTGCTCAGTTGTGTTCCAAACCACTTCTGTACTGGTATCTTTTACTCCCGTCTGGTTTGGATACTTGCTCAACTTGCAAAGCGGCTTCCACGCCTTCTTATTTTTTTTTTTTTCCTCCAGAATGAGAACTGGAATCCCCTCAGATTTCTGCCTCCTCCCCCTTCTTCCAACCCATCTATCCTCTATGTGGCAGCCTGAGTGTGGAAGTAACTCAGCCACAAGAGGCTGGATGTATCAAACAGGGTTTCATTGCAACTAGCTAACAGCACTGGGATTTTGGCTGAAGCCATAGCAACTATTCTAGAGATGCAAAATGCTGTCCTTAGAGATAATGTAATTCAGTAGGGATAGGGGATTTCTGTGGATGTGTATTGGGATAAAGTATACTGCAGGCTTTTTAAAGTAAAGAAGAGTTGGTTTTTACATTTTACTTATGTTCCTTTTAGAGAGAAATGTAGGTTTTTAATTGTTTAATTGTAAAGTCCCTTTTCTGAGGCAAAAATAAAGATGGAACAATTGAAAGTTACTTCAGTGACTCTAATTGGCAAACATTGACACATAGTATTTCTGCCACTAATTTTTTTCTTTCTCTCTTTCTTTGGGGTAATTATAAGTCTTTTAATTTCAGACAGAATTTCCAAAACACTGGCTAATATATCCAATAACTTTGATTCATATTGTGTTTTGAAGCCTTTAGGACATTAACATATAACACTGGAATAATGCTACTTAACTGCATTCATGCATTAAAGTCTATTTACAACATGCATTATACTTTAGTTCTTATATTGCAAAGTTCCTTCAGGAACCATGAAAAACTCAAGTAGACAAAACAGCAATTGAAAAATAAAACTAGAGAGCAAATGGGAACAGATTTCAGTGTAGCAAGACAAAAGATTCCTTTCTCTGGAGGACATAGCTTGGAAAGAAATATTGTATTAACAGCTTCTTTTACAATGTTTAACTGTACAGATGTTTTAAATAAGTCTTTGCCTTGCTGCATTTCAACTAAAAAAAACCACATTCACAGAGATGCAAGTCATAACTGATCATAACAAGCACACATTATCTATAAATAACCTAATCAACATTCAGCAAGGAGTTGCATAAATGAGCCCTTCTACATATTGCACCTTATAATGAGCCCCTATACAACTAATGACTTATTAGTGCCACGGGCAATGAATGATTAATTAGTCAATTCAAAAGTGACTTTTTAAGGGTATAATTGCTACCTTTTCTAATTTCTGAAGGTTAGACAGAATTATGCCATGTTGGCATACTAGACCTGATAAAATAACAACTTTGTTTATCAACAATGTGCTAAGAGCAGGGGTGGCTCCCGAGGGCAGATTTCTCTAAACTGAGAATGCACTCCTGTTATGGGTTCATCAGAATACCTTTGAGTACTTTTACAGGAAATCTTGGGGAAATATAGGACAGTGGCAAATGAGAGCTGGGAGTGCCTGAGAAGATAAAGCACTCAGACCCCACACAATTGCTGCTGTGCCCAGAGTGTGCTGCGAGCTTTGATTCTGGGACATAACTCGTTCCCTCTTCCAGCTGCTGCTGTCCCCTGCCTCTTCCAGCTTCTCATCTGCCCTTTAGCATTTATGTGTCAGCTTGGGAGGGATATATGGACTGGACCTTGCTCAGGCCCCTGAGTGTACAGAACCACATTGCACAAATGTTTGTAGGAATGTGGGATAAACATGCATTAGACTAAAAGCAATTAATGAATAATTTTCTTTAGAAAAAACTGCTTGGTGCAAATGCAATTCTAGGAAGGTTTTCAAGGTATCAATACAGTATTATCATTCCTGGGAACACACTGACTTCTGTTTGCATGATCCAAAATCCACATAAGACAATGGAAAGTGTTCTGCTGAATCCAGTGGCATTATGTAAGGTAATGAGTAACAGAGACTGAAAATCTTAACTTGATTACAGTGAGCTCTGTATGGGAACAGAAAGATGTAGTGATCAAAGGAGCAGATTGTTCTGCAACATTTCTGTTTTCATATAGGGGGGTCAATTGAAGAACCAAAAGAGGCAACATAAAATCTAACTGTATGATCACTTGGCCCTAATTCAAAGGATTGTGAGGCAGAAGCTTCACTAGCAGAAGATCTGTTCTGCAATTCAGCAGTCTCACAGGGTTAATGAGCAGAGTGTCACTTCCAACACTCCTCTAATGCCCTCTTTCAAAAACCTCCAGGTACAACTGCTGACATGACACCAATTTATAAACTGATGTCTTCAGTAAAGCAAAGTTGCTTCATGTATGAAAAGGAAAAAAAACTATACTTGGCAAAGTAACAATAATAATTAATAGAACTTTATTGGAAGTTTTTGCTTGACCAAAACAAAGTTGGAACATTATTCCTACTATGACATTATTCCTACTATTAGTACAAAGAACAAAAGAATTGTTTCTCAGAATAACAAATCTGACCAAAATCTGTGCCCTCAGCTTATTTAGATCACTTGCCAGTGAAAGTACTGAAGTTATCAGTGGATAGGAATGAAAAAATCACTAAGCAACACAAAGGGATCACATCTCTGTATCACGCATATGCTTTATTTAGGCTGTTGAAATCTCCTGTTTGTTGGGCACAGCCACTCAACTGACAGCATTTGGCTACCTCACATCCCTGCGTCTGCTGCATTGCTGGCTGCAGGAAGCTAGGAAGTATCCACTGCACTGCTTGCTTCAGTCAAAAGTCTAAGCAGAAAATTAATCCTAATTTCCTACTTCTTTCCTGTTCCTAGGATTAAGTATTACTCTCAATTTTCCCCTCCAGCTGTCAATCAGCTTCTTCTAAGTAACCAAAGATTAGTTAATCAAACACATCTAATTCTGAATACATATAAAAAATCTCATTCTGCTATGAATGTCTTAAAGGAATAGGAACACTTCTCTCAAAAGGAAAACTTCAGATTTTGTTTTAAAATATATAGAAATACATATTTATTTATGATTGAAGCTCAATATAAGCTCTAAAGTAAGCTTTGTTCATCATCCAAAAATTACATCTTCTTTTCTATGCTTTATTCTTACTGAAGCTTGGGTGATATTTAGGTTCCCTCCATATTTTTTTCTACTCTGTGGAACCAATTCATATGGCCATTCTTCTTATTTCTTAAAGTTTCCAAACAAGTTTCCAAAGAGGTGAGGTACTTCTGGGAAAAACTTCCCTGCCTAAGAAACAATTTCACATACATTTGTTTTGTATTTGTGTTTTTTAACTATGCCTCTGTCTCTTTATTCTTTTGACTGAATATAATGCCTCAGTTATTTTTCCCACATCCTGAATATCTGGTCTGTCAGAAACTTTAGGAATATTTTTTTTCTATTTTTTGCATACTGAACTTCACCATGAACAGTTTAGCTCGTAAGAACATCATCTCCTTCCTTATCCTCTCTCTTGAATTGTTTCTGGAAGTAAAGGACCTGCACCAGGAACAGAATTACAATGAGACCATTTTATCTCATGCACGTTGCAATGTTATATCCCATGAATATACACAACAAAAGTGGTAAAGAATTGTCTAAATGTGATCCATAGAGGTGTAACATCATTCAATAGCTGCAGTCCTTTCTTGTAGCCACCAGCCATTCATTGCTTGAGCAGCTTATTACAATGCTCTTCCATTCACTGATGGGAATGTAAATGTAAATTTTGCTACTAAGATGAACAAGAACATAAAAATTTCATGTTGTTCTCACAGTTTTGTCCCCTTTCTGTTGCTGCCCATGGGCTGGAAGAGGCTGTGACAATGGCTGTGACCTTTCTTGCCTTTTTGACAAAACTTAAGTCCTTATAAACATAAAAACAACCAACAGCAAAAGTTCTGCAATAACACACGTGCATTTTTTTAAGTAATTAGAAAGATTTGTTTTGCTGTTTGAAAATCATTAGAAACAATATTGTTCAAGATCTTAATTATGACTAGGTTGCTTTTATGTTATTTTTTCTTCAATAAAACTCTAATTAGTAGCTAATACACAGTTGCACTACACTTTGCATATAAGTGAATAGACAATAAAAACACTGAGGTTCATTAAAGTGATCAAAGAGAACAGCATACTCTCCACTCCTTTCAATAACTGTTCTACAGAGAGCTGGAAGGTTTTAAAAAAGCCTGAGCAGTCCTTGCTATTAATGTACTAAATGAGTATAATTACCCCAATCAAGAGAACACAACTTATTTGCAATGAACTTTCCAAATTAAAATCATTTGACTGCTAACACAAATGAGATTCTGTTCATGAAAGGATCATTATAATTAAGCAAAAACTATTACTTTAAACTACCATGAACCCCTAGGACAATGACCTGAGTTTGTAGGAGCTGTTCTTTGTAATACTGAAACCACTAAACCACTAACTCTGATTAGATGGTTTTCAGTTTAGAAAGATGTTACTCAATAGCACAGATCTAAATCCACACTATATTCACTGTGAAATTTGTTCGGTGCAAAGAGATCTTTATGTGTTGGAACTGAACTGAAAAAATGGGGAGTACTTTTTAACTGCAGCTAAAAATTACTGGGAAAACTGTCCTGAAAATTATGCATGAAGATTCAAAAACAGAGAAACAGGAAATACTATAGTCCAAAAGAGACAAATAAAGCAAAACCATGAGGTGTTGTCACAATCAAAACAGAGAGAAACCAATGAGATACATATCTAGATCACTAAAAAACTAAGGACAGAATAAAAGTAACTGAGAAACTATCCCTGAGCTGTTTTTCTCATGGGCTTCTTCATTATAAAATGCTGGTTTGGATCTTTTAAAAGAGAAAAGTGAACAGAGGCAGTCCATATGTATTTAATTCAGAAAGAATGGTTTAACACCATGTCTAACTGCTTTTTAAATCCATATAAATTTCTAACAGGTGAAATCCCTGAAAATAAAGTAAGCTCTTAAATCTGAGAATTTGTCTAAAAACAGTTTAAAAAAGTAGAGCACTAAGGGAAGACTCTGAAAAAATACAGAAGCTCTAAAGGAACAAACCAATCCATTTTAAGTTTTAAAATAATAGTTGTGCAATAAATAAAACTACAAATTTGTTAAAAAGAGATAATAAATAACAAAATGCCAAATTACAATGAACATTGCTGGCTAAATTCAGGCTCAAGATTGCTATGTTAAAGGCCTATTACAAAGATAGGCCTTTTGTTTTTGAAGGAAAAAAATAGCATATACTTTGATAAGATTGTTTTCTGAACATCAAAGAGGAATGCTAGACATTTTTATTTCTCAGCTAAGGTTAGTGAGAAAGAAGAAGAAAAAGACTGTTAAAGTATGTAAGTCCCATTCTTATAGAGAGAGAACCAGAAGCACTTGGCTTAGGTGGAAAACTTTATAGTTTACTGGAATGGGATTTTATTAATTAGAAACAAGTCTTTGGTGTACATGTTAAAATATGCTTCCATGATACAACTAGGTCAAATGATCTTATTTTAATATATTGATTATGATGTGGTATAATGGAGTACTGCACAAACATAAGAATAGTTTTGTTTCAAGTAGTGGCTATGTTGAATGCATTTTAACATGAGCAAAAACAACATTTAAAGTATTAAATCATTTCCCATTAGAGCACAAATTTACACAAAGCTTGCAATGGGACAACTCAGGAAACTAAAATTATTCGTTCAGCAAGTCTTTGTGGGATCAGTCTCTGAGTCATTTGCTCTCGTTCTCTACATGACTGATTTTTCAAGTAATAAGATTTAAAAACACTTACAAAAACACAGTTGTAAAATTATAAAAGGTTCCCAAAAGGCTTAAATTAACTTATGTTATATCTGGGTTTATCTACACAGACATTTATTGCCTTTGTACAAATATGATAGCATCTGCAAGCCGCCGCCAACACCAAAGTTAGAACGTAGCCATGGTAGCTGTGCACAAGTGACTGTGGCTATCCAAGCGTTTCAGCACAGCCCAGCAGCTCAAGAATTTGTCTGGCTTTACCTCTAGTCCCTCACTGGTATCACTGGCCTGTGTGAGATGCTGGGCCAGTTTTCCTTCACCTCGACTGTTTAAATCACTCAGCTGAGAAGTAATGCTGTTCTGAGGACAAATCCTGCCTAACAGCTGCTTCCAAAGCAGTGGGGTGAGACTTTTTTTTACACCTACACATGAACTTAAAATAGATTGAGAAAGATAAGAAACCATTGTGCTTTCTGTCAGCAAATGGAGCAACAGAACTGTCATGCTGCTGTTCTCAATGCTCTTAATTTGGAGTGGTTAGGAATTACAGTAAAAGCCAAATCAAATTAATAGCACTCTATGGAATAACGTCAACCATTTCTTTCCCATTATTTATAATCTAAATATTCACGCAATATTTTCCTAGTTTTAATAACAATTGTTTTACATGGTCTTGGGGATGGCATAATGTCTGTAAACTGTTTCACCAAATTGCATACCACAATGATCTACTCTTTGGATAGTCTCCAGGACAAAGGCCATGAAGTATAATTAAAAGGAACTAAAAATTAACATCCATTAAATATAAGATCAAGGAAATGAATGATAAATTTAGTTAAATACTACAAGTAGCTTTAGCTCTTTTCCTGTCATGGGTTAAAATATCTGTTCTGGTGACTACTGGTGTATGCAAATATGCCAAGATAAAAATGTGGCTCATTCTTTATTTCACTACATCAAAACCATGAAATCAGTACATCTTAATGAGTACTTAACTGCTCCATATTTTTTTCTACATGCAACCTATTATCAGAACTGTAACACTGCATAGAGACATTTCAGTGCATTTTTCATGGATAGTTTTCAGAACTGGTGTCACAGAAGCACAGAACCATAGAATAGTTGGGCTTTGATTGTTCAACCTTCCTGCTCACATAGGGCCACCTGCAGTCAGCTACCCAGGATAATGGGCAGAGAGTTTCTGGACAATCTTGCTGAAAAACCTGCTTCATTGCTCAAAAAAAAAAAAAAAACAACAACAAACAAACAAACAAACCAACCAAAAAAAAAAAAAAACACAAACAAACAAAAAAACAAAAAAACCAACCAAAAAAAAAAAAAAACACAAAAAAAAAAAAAAAACAACAAAAAAAAATCAAAAATGTAACTCAGCGTAATCAAAATTTTTCATAGTGCAACAGAAAGAGAAGGAAACTTAAATCAACTAAATATGCTCCCATTCTTCAGTTGCTCATAAACTAAATATACTAAATGTACTCTGTCAAGCTTTTATCATTATATTCATACTATATATGAACTTTTACTTAAATATAGGGTGGGTTTGAGTGTGTATGTATGTCTTCAGTTACTACATGCACCAGCAGGCTGGCCAAGTGATTTTGCTTTCAGTTGCACCTAAGTAAATTAAGAGCAATACTACTAAATTGCTCTCTTTAACAGAGATCTGCATTGTGATAAATCTGAGAATAATGCTAGTTCTCCTTGTATTTAAATTACCACGTTAATGACCATCTAATTTTAATGACTATAAATAGTTGAAATACTAGCATATCATTTACTAAAGGTTACCTAGTCATTAATGTATCAACACAGCATGGTAAATAATGCAGTAGAAAACTCCAATATCTAAAAGTATGGCAGGGTCACAAATGAAAAAATATGTATATTCTTTTAAGGTCTGTTTGTGATACAAACCTTAAGAAAAACAATGAGCAACAATAAAATTATCTTTCTAGTACCTCTTTATGCGTATGCTCCCTACCTAAAAAGATATTATAAGCAAATTTATATTTATAATTGAAAATATTAAACATAACTGCTTTCAAAATATGTAAATTACATCACCTGCACTATAAAATTTGTGGGTCCTAAAAGCCATTTAGTCAATTTGTGTCTGTGAAATAAGACAAATACGAAAAAAATACTTAAAGGTGTTGCCGAGAACTACAAACTCTGATATAGACATGGAAACTGCTGTCTTCCTGATATGCATTTATTCTTTCCTTCGAACCTTCCACTACCTTAAAGGATCTGCCATATAAATATTTCTAATGATCAGTCAATACTGATAGTGTTGTCATCAATCACTACAGAACAAGTACTATTTTACACAGTAATCACATAAATCCATCTTCCAAGATAATGTAATTCTTCCAGACACACCTCTTGATCTTTGGCAAGGTCATCTCATTTCTTGAAGCCTTCATGGAAAGGCAGTAGATGTCAAAAATCAAAGACGAATGAATGGAAGAAAAAAAGTAGATTCAGTGTAAAAAACTGTCAAAGTAAGCAAACCTATTTCTTTAACAAGAAATGTATAAAAAACTATTTGTATTAAAGAGTCTGATATTTGCTGTTAATATCTAGTATTACTAATGTTTCCTCTACACAGAAATAAATCACAAATGCTTATTTGGAATATTGCTGGGAACTAGTCAAAATTTTCCACAATGCTCTAGAATGATTTTTTATCTTTTAAAAGATAATTCTTGTGAGAGGTGCATATACCTGGTTAAAAAAAAGTATCTGTGCATAATTTCTGACTACATGAAGGAAATAAATATGTTCAAATAATTTTAAATTTATAGCTGCTGCTTCTGAGTCTAGGACATAATTAGGAGTATTACAGAATCACACAATGGGCAAGGTTGGAAGGGACCACAGTGTGTCTTCTGTCCATCCTCCCTGCTCAAGGAGGCTCACCCCAGAGCACAGTGCTCAGGATTGCATCCACACAATTCTGGAATATCTCCAGGGAGGGAGACTCCACAGCCTCTCTGGACAACCTGTTCCAGTGCTCAGTCACTGAACAGTAAAGAATTTCTTCCTCATATTCAAGTGTCATTTCCCATGCATCAGGTTCTGCCCTTTTCCTTTTGTCCCATTGCTCAGCCTCACCACACAGAGCCTGGCTCCATCCCCTTGATACCCTCCCTTCAGATACTGACAGACATTGGTGAGGTCCCCTCTCATTGTCTCCTTCCAAGGCTGAACAGGCCCAGTTCTCATTGTCTAATATTAGTAACAGACAAAACTTTAGGTCATTTAGGGAAAATCCTTGTCTGCCTTTTCTTTCAAGAATGTCCTTATCTTCTTCTGAGCACAAGATACAGCCTTTACACAGCATTTTGCCTTTGTGTTTCTATATTAGGACTGTGGGCTTTTAGATGAAAAAAGAATACTAAAAGCAAAACAGAACAAAAATCTTTCATTGATTGATGTTGTTTGTCTTCCTTAAAAGTCAAGAGAAAAAAGCCAATAAAGCTTACGGAGAAATTATTTCTGCAGCAACATCATTACAGACCAATTGCTAAGAAATGAATTTATGTAAAACTGCTTTAAAAGAGAAATTATCCACCAATGAGAATTATTTCAGCTGATGAAAAACAAGGAATAATAAAAAGACACTGATTTATGAAATGATGCAACATGTAGAAGAACAATTTGCCTTCTAACAGATTATGAGCATTTCTGAATTCACAGGTCACCTCAGTTTATCAATCAAGAACCAATCTATAGTGACATAAAGAGACTCAAGTGTTTAAGAATAGTCATCTTGGAAAAACCAATTGTTACTTGAATAGTGTTTAATGGCTAATACCTGTACTGAGGAAGGAGCTGTGGGTCCTTGAAATGATGGTAAAGTTGCAAGTAAGAGTCACTCAGAGCAGAAGATGACAGAAAACAGAAAAGGAGTGAACTTGCAAATTACATCTAAGGGGCAAGTGTCTGACTGGAGAGAAAACTATTTTCTTCCTTTAGCTATTAACATGAAAGGCTTAAAAATCATCACAAATTCGAAAAAAAAAATCTAGAGAAGAACTGTTTCCTTCACTTAGGGAATCTAAGGTAGATTTAGATGAATCTTGGTGCAAAACACAGGAATGTAATCCTTGTATTTCCCTGTGCCAACCAAAATTTCACAATATTTCACAAGACATTTTTGCAGCAGAGGTGAAAGATATTACTGGTAATCAATATGACGTGGTTACTGTCTGGAGAAATAGCAACTAGTTAATAGTCTGGAAATAAAGCCCACAGACTTGAAGTGTTTACTTGGGGATAACACAAAACAAAAACAAATGCATATAGCACATATACAAGCTGAAGAGAAACACATATGATCCTGGTACATGAGAGGTGTTCTGGAACATTTCAGTGCCTTCGCTGCAATATTTCCCTCATAATATAATATCATATCTATACTTCAGTAGCAAAGAAGTATTCACTGCCAGCCAGCTTGATTCAAATTAGGAATGCAATAAGGCAAACTCATCTGAATTCCAAATAGTTTAAATTGATATATACAAGAGAAGGCAGGTTCTGTGTCTGTGTCACAAGACAGAAATCAAGAAAATAGATTCAGACCTTTCTCTACCACAGTTTTCCTCTGTAACCTTGAGGAAAGAGTTACAATCAAACTGTTAAAGGTAAAGAGCTGAAGAAACAAATACAGTTTCTAGACAGGTCAAAATAAACAAAGTGAGATTTTTCCTTTTTCCAGACAGAATGCCATTAGATCCATTGCTGCATGACAGTGTGCATGGAAAAGATGACACTGGATCAAAAACTGACCAGGTGAATGCTGGTAAGAAATATGTTGCAAAGACTATGAAAATCTGGAACTAAGTGTCTGTGACACTCAGACTGTTGCTATTTTGAACAGCATCCAATGGAAGGTAGTACAGCATACAGACCATACTCTGACACTCTTCTCCAGGTTATGGATGCATGTACCATGTTGGACTACATGGAACTTTGGTGTGGTGATTTTTGGTATCTGTACATGAATTTTTAACTTTCTGTCTTGGGAAGTACTTTTATTTTACATACAACAGAACAAAACTCGTGTTTGAGAAGCTGGGTAAATATGGACTCAGTTGGTTCACAGTGAATATTATGTTGCCACAGTTTCATTGTTGCTACTGCAGTTAATGTAAAGCTGGTTTATATATGCATTAGTTATTATTTGGGATAGAAATAGCTTTAGATATCTGGGATGTACTTGCTCAAATTAATTATGGACTATAATGTTATAACACAAAATAAATTTTGGGATGAGTTACAGGAACTGTAACTCTTGGTGCAAACACAGCTGCCTCATATGAGCATAAGTCACCACATAATGAAGGGGATACTCTGCCACCTTGTGCCAAAGGGTTGGAGCAAAGACAGGGATTATCAATGTCAAAAAGCTGATACAGCATAAAATATATTGCCATAAAAACTCACTACTCCATCAGAGTTCCATATCCCACTGATTTTCAAAAATAAAATTCATCCAGGAATGTTGTCGTATTACCATGATTTAACAAGATATACTGAATTAGCTGGGTAATTTTAAATGTTTGTGCATTTAGTCTTAGCCAGTGGCAAATATAAGTTAACGTTGTTTAGTCTAGGCTGAAATGATTGAAGTTCAAGCTAAGCTGATGAATGGTTACATGTTGAGCAGTAGTAACCTAATGTGTGTCTGAGTTCTCAGGTTTCTAAGTCTGCTTAAGCCACTTTGGAAAATTGGATTTTGCCAGTCATTTATAACAAGATTATTCAAGGTTTTTAGACATTTTCCTCTCATCAAAATCAGTGGGAGATAGATGTCACAGTGCCTTTAAAAATCTTGTTTGGAAAGCCCTGTACTGCTGAGCAGAGAAAATAGAAAACTAGACCTGCACCTGTAAGTTGTTTTTGGACAATGACTGATTCCTGGGCACAAGAGCACAGTGATGACTAATTTAGAAGAGAGAGACACNCTTAGCTTCGGCTGATTCTAAATAAAACTTTCATGGTTCTGAAGCACTTGAAAGTTAAAACATACCAATAATTATGTATGCCACCATTTTTTTCAAGGCAATTGTAGCCAGCTGGTTTCTTGACATCACAGCAGACATGAATAAAATAGATATTTCCTGTATTTTGCCTTTCAGTATTTAAGAAAAGTCCAAAGTCATGGCAGAGGTGGACCATGGTTTAGATGGTGACAGGAGAATCTGACAGTGTTTGGAAGACAGCAGTCTCTGTGTCACTCCTGGACGTTAGAGGCCAAAGAGGAAAGCCACAGCCCAGGGAAGAGAGTGGTGACAAGTCTGGCTGGTGTCTACAGCAAATAAAAGGTAAAATGAACAAATCTAAGAAATGGAATAACGATGAAGATATTTCCCTCTGAAACATGAAGAAAAAAGACATGAATTTCTAATGTACTGACCTCTGCCATTGAAAATTATCCTTTACTTTTCTCGGTAGCTTAACTTAGAAGTGAGTGGGAGTTATACACCTGTTATATGTGAGAAAAAGGGTGACCATAAAGCACCTCTCTTTAGAGATACTTTTGAAATATTATCTGAGATGTAAAGTGCAACCCCACTTGTTCAAATGCTTAGCATGCTTCCAGATATCTACAGTTTATTCCCTCTATTAGCTACTTAACAGCAACTGCGTTGAAACAACCCAATAAACTAAATACTAAAAAATTGCACTATTTAGGCCATAAGTAAAGATGAGTGTGCCAGAATTGTTCTCTTCCTAAATTTGCTATCCTTCCCAGTCTTTCAGAAGAACTGAGAAACAAGCAGAGAGCACTGGTTGATCCTCTCTGCAGAAGTGACAACCTTAGCTGGTGTTACTCAGCATCCCAATGTAAGATTTGAATTAACCCCAATGTTTTTTAAATGTAAAGCACACATAAAGGGGTAAAAGACATTGTAATTTTTTAATCTCCAGTGTTGTAGGTGTATGTGTGGCAGATTTGAGGAACTCCACATAATAAAAATATAGCTCCTCCATGGTGGAATCAATTTCTATCTAGGAAAAATTTGAAAGAGTTTCACATCTCAAAATACTCAACTAATGATACTAACAAAATTATGAAAAGGTAAATTCAAAGCACTCAGAAATGAAAATATGATCTACAGGAGGTGTGCTGTTTCACCCAGAGTATCTAAAAACCCTTGCAACCTGTAATGGAACCTTACCCTTGAATATGCTATTCTTGAAATGTGACTGATACAGAAATCATATTCAATCAGAAGAAAGACAATCTCAGAAACATTTAAAAGGAAATGAAAATATAAATGGTAAATTGCTTCCATTTTTACTCATCTGTTTAACACTTAAAGTAGTAAATGAGGAGACAAACTTTCACTGATTTATAGATTTTTTTATCTGTTACAATCTTCCATGGTTTAGAATAGCAATTCAGACATAGCAATAAAAAAATGTTTTCCATCCTTTCTTATATCCTTATAGATGAGAATTCTTAGGTTAAGTGAACATTATAATGATTATTTGCATGCTAAGTATCAATTTCCTTGTGTGAATGGAATTTCTCATGTGTATTAGTATGATGCAGGATATGTCATTGGATGCTTCTTATAATAGAAATCACCATCTAATAGGCACAGTACAATATCTCATTAAGTCAGATATTAATGTTCAGCAGTCACAATTTGGAAAAGATTTTCAGATTTTAGTTCCCCTTAAGATGCCTGGATGCACAATTCCTTGGAAAAAATCTGATTGTTCCTAACAGACTATATTAGACTTATAATAAGCAGAAAATGGAAGGAACATTTTCAAAGTATCCACAGACTTTCACAACTGTATAATTTCCTTGTGTTCCAGTAACAACAACCCTAAGTGCTGCTACCACTTCAATATTTATCACAGAGCAAGGCTGACTAATGAGATGGCAAATAAAAGAATTCAACCCTTTTATGAATTTGCAGATTTTTTACTCTAACGTCTTTAGTCTGGTTCTTGAAATTATCATGAAAAACTATTCTTAGAGATGTCTGCAAATGATTAAAATGCTGCTTGTCTCTGGGGTTCAGTTGATCTTAGCACAGCAGCTTATGAAACTCTTTTCTGCCAGGCAGAATTCTTTAGAATTCAGGATGTTCTGATAGCCTTAATTTCTCCAGATCTACTGTTGTAGCACAGAATAGTTGTGGCTTTCTACCTTTCATGCAACCAGCAATATTAAAAATTTGTTAAGCATAAAGGTACTATAGCTGTGGGCCTTCAATTAGGGAAATGAAGACATTTAGTCCTACTTGCCAATGTCCTATACTTTTACACAACTCTCTCTCTCTCTCTCTCTCTCTCTCT
>WEIU01023524.1:4505-20780 GCA_013389925.1 Aegithalos caudatus
GGCCCCTGGCCCGGCCCAGCCCTGCCGCCTGCGCTGGGCCCGGGGCAGCGCCGTGGGCAGAGGGAGCGTGCTGGGAACGCGTACGTGAGGCTTGGAAGAAACCCGGTGTTGTTCTCGCTGGGGTTTGCCTTTTAGGAGCTCTGGAGGTGAAGGGGGGGGGTCGAGGGAGTGTTGTCCAGCGGCAGGCTTGGCTCTCCCAGCTGTCGTGT
This sequence comes from Aegithalos caudatus, assembly GCA_013389925.1. Lineage (NCBI taxonomy): Eukaryota > Metazoa > Chordata > Aves > Passeriformes > Aegithalidae > Aegithalos > Aegithalos caudatus. Next base: position 4,715 of record WEIU01023524.1, read on the forward strand.
GGAAGCGTTGTTCTAAGCTCTGCTGTCCGGGAGGTGCTGCGTGTCTCTGTGTTACGGCGCCGCTGGCAGAGAGGGCAGCGGGGGAGATGAGTTTTTAAGCAGAACCTTTTCTTTTGGAAGTCCGGTGTGCTATAAAATTGCAGTTGACGTGAAAAGGTAACGAACTAGAAAAAAACATTATTTTCAGTGGTAGAAGGCAAGCAGCAAAGCAGCTCTGAAAATGGAGCATAAGTATTCAGTGTGACTGGAAAGAAAGTGCAGTGGGAACTCGTGATTTATTTCAAGGATAAGAGAATTTAAGCTAATGTTTTGAGCGTACTCTGTTTCCTAACAAATATGCTGAGATTTGCTTGGCCATTAAAATACAGGAGAACAGTTGATATTTCTTAAGGTTTTGTAAATAATTTTTTTTTTTCCTAGCAGTGCAGTTACTTGGGTTTGTAGCCCCTTTCTTGCAGTTCCGGCTATTACAGAACTCATAGTTCATTGGAAGAGATGTATCTTGCACACCTCAGGGCAGAAATGAGTGTTTACACTTCAGTTTGCATGGTCAGGTTTTGAATTAAAGGAGTTTATCTGATACAGGTCTTTCTTATGTGTGACTGAAGTAGAAGGGGAAGGAGAGGAACAAATGGCCAGAGGATACCAGATTTTTCTTGTAAAACCATTCTGATCTGCTAGTTTCATAACTGGACTTAAATTCTCAATGCTTAAAGTAGGGTAACGTGTTTGTATAAACAGAATGCTTTGAAGTTTTGAAAATGTGTATAGCAAATTAAGCTAAGAAAGTTTCTGGTGTGCAGAAAAAGGTGCAATCATATAGATTGTATTTTTATGTGTGGTTTCAATAATGTAGATTTGTTTGTAGACTTTTTGAAGCTTATGCGGTTTTTAATGTCAGTTGAACGGGTACTGAAGGCAAATCTCAGCTTTTTTCTACAAGGGGTGCATCTCCTGCTTTCTAGACAGATTAATTTGGTCAGATCTGTGAAAGAGGTATTTTTTTCATAATATTAAAACTGATAAAATGGGTCCAAGTATTTTAGCTGATATATATAAGAATAGAAGCTGCATAAAATGAAGTTAATAATATTTTGCAGTTAGGTAGAAAAATAGTAATTTATGGCAATTAAAGTATATGTCATCATTTTGTCTTTCAGAATGTAGACCCGTGACCATAATTTCAAAGTTAAAAATTAAGTTTCTAAAGAGCCAGACGAATTCGGTCTCAGAAGTGATGTTTTTGGTCTGCTAAGAATTAAGGTCATGGTTTAGGAGAACCTGTATCCTCATGGTGCCCTTGTATTTTAAGCTATTACTGGAAGTGTTACATATTTAGGATTTGTAGCTTCCCTGCTCCCTTCAAGCTTTGGGGGACTTTGTTTTACTCTCTGTTTATGGATAAAAGTTTCAAAGCATGCCTGTAGGTATTCAGGCTACGTTGGAGATACAGAAAATTCAAGATGTTTGAAAGCACTTCCAGCTTACTATTAAAAAACTAATTTTAGATTATTTTTTACAGAAGTTCTTTAAAAACAATCACTTTTCCACATTTCTCAGTAATACCTTGTCCTAGGGTGACTTTATGATGCAACTTTTGCAACTTGTAAATAATGGCTTTTTATGTTCAAATGATACAAATACTACACGTCTTGTTAACTGGCAGATCTAAGGCTTCAGAAGGAGATAGCTTGAGAGTGCTGGTATACTTTGTGTTTTACAATCTTGCGTGCTGTGAATTGTCAATCCTTTTTAGAAAAGTGTATTTTCTTTCACAGAGTGAAGATACGCAGCAACAGATTATCAGAGAAACTTTCCATTTAGTATCAAAACGTGATGAAAATGTCTGTAATTTTCTAGAAGGAGGACTGTAAGTATCAAGTTTGAAATAAATGCCCAATACTGACATTCAAGTATTACTACTTCTGATTCTTGCTTTTCACAGCTGTAATGTAAATGCCACATCACTTGAGATTTGTTGGCACACAAAGAATGATACCATTCTGCACCAAGTGTACATATTCTTTACTAAGTGAAGACCAAAGTCTTAGGCAATAAAAATATTTTTTTCCTAGTGCTGGAATGGCCACAGTGCCGTATCTAGTGTCATGATTGTTTCAGATACATAGGTGGGGAAGGAACAGGCAGATGTTGTTTTGCTATAATCCAGCTAAAGATTTCTGGTCACATTTTAAGAGGCATTAGCATTTTCCATAACCATTGAATCACAGAATATTCTGAAGGGACACAAGGTCTCTGAAGTGCGTGGTCCATACAGGAATCCACAGCCCAACCTTGGTGTTTTTAGCACGATGCTCTGACCAACAGAGCTGAATCTTTAGAAATTTTAATATTTTGGAGCTGTTATTTACCTTGAACTCCTAAAATCTCTGCTAGGAAGAAAAAAAATAGGTCTTAAATGTGCTAACTAGTACAGTTTCAACCAAGATATTTTACTTATAAAGGACTGGCAAAATAGGAGGAAAGCGTTAGGAGGAGGCTTATGTGTTCTGTCTCTGTAAGACTAAAAATAATCTTTTTTGAATCATCTTCATTCTTGTTGAAGAAAAGCAGCTTCCTTAGCTGAAGAAATTCTGAAATGGAGATTTTATTTTGAAGTATTTATTAGCTATTGGCAAGAGTAAATAGGTAAAAAGCCACCTGCTAGAAGAAGGGGTCAGAATTGATGGAATAAGCTCATAATCTCCAGTCTGTGACATAGACTGTCTGTTAAATAGTCTGTTAAATATTATGCAATTTCTGGTTATTGAAAGTTGGTCTGCTAACACCTAGATTTTTGTGTGCAGTCAGTTAAATGTTTAGCTGTACCATATTAGCTAGGATGTCTTTCTTCTTGATCACAATTATTCCTGATTTTTTTATTACTTTTTTTTTTTAATTTAAAGTATTTTTTCTTGATTGCTCAACTGGTGATTCTATCATTAGGTTCTTGGAGGTGATCTCAAGTTGGAAACATTCTGGTTTGAATTCTGTAAGTGAAAGGCAGAGGACATTTGGAGCTTTTTAAAAAATTACAGCTGCTTTACGTGAATAAACTGAGACAAAACACAAGTCTGGCTTTTCTCCTACTGCTCAATTACAGGGTTAATATTTTTTTCAGGACAGGATTCACTTTATAGTTTGCAGTTTACCCAAAGGCCTCAGCAGTTTATGTGCAGAACTATGTGTACTTCAAGTATGAAGTGTTTGAAAGAATTGGGTAAATAGATCACAAAAGAGAAATCTTTAATTACTATGTCTTCCCACTGTCCAATTTATTTGTAATATTGTAGTCTGTAACATAAATGTAGTTCCTGCTCTTCAGAAACAAAGGATTCCCCTTCCCTACCCCCATCCCTGATCTCTGCCAAGCTTTAATGCAAAGTGCTTAAGCAGAAGTGACCTAAAAGATTTTTTTTTTTCAATCTGTGTATTCTCTCCCTGTGATAAATACTGAAACTAAGGGGATGAGTTGTGGTGCACCAAATAGGTGATTCAATTCTGGTACTGAATTCAGGAAAACTTGCAATAGTCATGGCCATGTAGATTCAGCCTCAAAAAACCTTTTGTTTCTGTAGAACCATGCTTCTTACAGCTCAAAGCAAATGTCAGTGATCTGATGTAGATCTTCTATGCTTTATGTGCCTTTTTTTTGGAAGGCCATAGCAGAAGAGTGGAAGAACCTACCTCTTTAGACCTCTTCTCATTCAGTCCCATGATGATTAGGGAGTCCATAAAAGTATAATTGCTTCTGTGAGCGTAACATTGCATCATAAACTATTGCTTGAAGTATGATCCTACTTCTCAAGATATCAAACATTTTGTAGCACTGGTGTTATATGTATTTAAGGCTTTTTTTGTAATCCAAATGCCAGTCTCAATTAGTTTTTTCTTTCCTGATGCTCCTCTGAGAAGATCAGGGAAGAATTCATAGGCATACACCGTTAATTTGTTAAGCAGATATCCTGGTTTTGAAAGACAGGTACCTGCCAGCAAAAGCTGGAAATCTCCCTTTGAATAGAGAATGTAAACCCCCCCTCTTAGATTATTTTAATTTTGCAATTAGGGGCTTTCAGGCAAAGATTTGGGAATAGAAGTAACAGTTATTTACTAGGAATATTAAAAAATACAAATGCAGTAGTACAAAAAGACAAAAAAAACCCCTAGAAACTCCTGCCAGAGTCAGGGATGTGACCTGACACCCTGTTGGTCAGGGTGTTAGAAGCAGTCCAGATGAATCCTCCTGGAGTAACAGACAGAGTTCTGTGGAGTAGAGATGATCCTGTAGAAAGTCCAGTGGTGGTGAGATGGGTCCAGTCTTTGTCAGGGAATCCAGTGGAAAACAGGATGTTCTGCTGTTCCTGTCTCCCCTTTTTATATAGGTGGGAATGCTTGGGGCACCCCTCACTGGGTGGAGCATCTCACAGTGGGATGATGTGTTGTGTCATATCCTTGGTGAGCCTTAATGGCCCATTATCACAAAACATCAGCCCCCAAACTTCGGGCCACCTTTTGTTTTGGTCAAGCACCCATAAGCACCCAGCAATCAGTTCCCTTGCAACCCACCAGAAAAAAATCCACAAACACAAAGGAAACAAATCCAACCCCCAACAGCAGATTAATCCTAGTGCAGTGCCTGCCTGCTCATGTGAAATGGAAGTATATGTAATACCTGCTTTTTTGTGACATGTTTGAATTGATTTTAATTAAAAGGTGCACAGTTTGATGTCATTTTTATTTATATGGAAAACAATAACTGTGCCTGTGTCATAAATTGGTCTTTGTTACTTAGTTTTTCATTGGAATTACATCACAAAGTAAAAGTTGCAACGTAGGTGGATTTGGGAGTGCTCCAACAGATAATAACAGGCCTCCTATTAAATTAAATAACTGTGAGGATTTGCTCAGCTTATCCTGAGATGCTACCTAAGCTTTCCTTGTCTTATTTCCTCTTCAGATTAATAGGGGGATCCGATAACAAACTAATTTACCGACACTATGCCACCTTGTATTTTGTCTTCTGTGTGGATTCCTCAGAAAGTGAGCTTGGTATTTTAGACCTCATACAAGTAAGTTCTTTTGCCGCCTTTTGGTTTTTGTTTGTTTTTGTTTTTTTGGTTTTTTTTTTAATTTATTTATTTTATTCTTAATAACTGTAATTGAACTTTGAAGTAGCTTAAGAACTTAAATATTTTGCTTGCCTTTTTTTGGTAATATTTGGAAAGTTGCTTTTATACCGTGAACATACTAAGAGTGCTGAGTACTATTTTCAGATTGTTTGCAGTTTTCTGGGCTGTCTTTGAAAAGTTGCTTCCCAAGTTGATGGGAAAATGAGGAAGCTGCTTGGATATTCCCGAGCACAAACGGGTTTTTGTTTTAGCTTTCCAAGACATTTTTTGGCTGCAGATAAAAATGGTGCAGTTCTAACATTTGGTATACAAGTGTAGATTATGAGAATTTTGATAGGCAATGCTCTGTATGTATATATATGTTTATGTATATTACTATATATACCCAGACTCAGACACACATACATGCACATATATATATATTCACTATAAATGTATATGCATAAATGTGTCCAAAATCTCTTTGGAATACATTTTCTTTGTGGCTTTTGAGCTCTTTGACAGGTATGCCTTAGAAAAGGAGGGCAAATGCTCCCCCAGGAATGTGTTCTGTGCCTGGGAAATTGCGATGGGTAAAGGTTGGAATTGGCTGGGAGAAATAAGATCCATAAGCCTAGGTTCTTTCTCAGTAAGAAAGGCTCAACAGCACAAGTGGTTTAAAAAGATAACTGGGTAATAGGGCAGAGTGAGAAGATGAATGTAGATGGTGAATCACACACCTCTTCAGGTGCTGGGCATGCCACCCTCATGCGACACGCAGTGGAGCCCAGGTGGGTTTTCCCACAGTGAGTGAGGCGGATCCTGTATATGGAGAGAAGCTCTCCCTCTTTTGAGTCTTTGAGCTATTATTTAATTTCCTCACAGGAAAACAGCTCTTGTTAAAGGATATTTTCAGGAAAACTTGCTGCAGTTTGAGGTCATGGCGAGGCCATGCTGGTGATATGTTTACCAGCACCATGTGGGAGCTACCTGCATGGTCCTCCATTAAAGTGAGCTGGCTGAGTTTATCTCTTAGCCAAGGAATTCCTGCAGCACAACACAGGCCTGTGTGTCTGTTCAGCTTGTGTTACATGGATGACTAACCCCTAAACACACAGCAGATTCTTAATCAGAATCAGTACCTTCCATTCCTACAGTTCATTTTTGCCAAGGACATCACAGGTTATGGATTATATTAAGAAGATCCAGGCTGCTCTGCCCAGTAGAGCAGACAGGGCCTGTTCAAGATCACTGACTTCTCAAACAGAATGTCTTCTGAAAGATTTCCAGGTATGATTTCCTTCCAGCTCAGGGACACATTGAGACCATTGAGTTCAACTCCTGACCTTGTCCAGGACACCCCAAGAATCACACCATGTGCCTTAAAGCATTGTTCAAATGCTGCTTACACTCAGACAGGCTTGATGCTGCCAGTATTTAAACTGAGATTGAAATCTATATCTATCTATCTATATATATATAGCTGTAAGTAGAATTTACTATTAAGCCTTTCAAAAGCTTGTACATCAACAGAATTGATTTATTACGTAAGTAAAATCTGTCCTGAGACATGGGACTGTATCAGTTGGTTTTTTCACTGTAGAAGCACTCTGAGTCTCGAAAGTCTCACAATTCCCATTCATAAAAAGGGTAGAAAGAAGGATCCTGGTAATTATAGGCCAGTTAATCTGACATCAGTACCAGGTAAGATAATGGAGCAGTTTATATTGAGAGCTATTATGCAACACTTAAAAGACAGCCTGGGTATCAGATCCAGCCAGCACAGGTTTAGGAAGGCTAAGGTTGTGTTTGATGAACCTGATCTCCTTTTATGACCAGGTGACCCACCTGGTGGATGCAGGGAAGGCTGTGGATGTTGTCTATTTGGACTTCAGCAAAGCCTTTGACTCTGTTTCCCATAGCACACTCCTGGAAAAGCTGGCAGCCCAGGGCTTGGACAGGAGCACTCTTTACTGGGTTAGGAACTGGCTGCATGGCCAGGCCCAGAGAATGGTGCTGCATCCAGCTGGGGACAGTCACCAGTGGTGTCCCTCAGGGGTCTGTGCTAGGGCCAGTTAGTTCTGTTCAATATTTTTATTGATGACATGAGTAAGGGTATTGAATCTTTCCATAGTAAATTTGCAGACAATACTAATCTGGGAGTGTGTGTTGATCTGTGGGAAGGTAGGAGGGCTCAGCAGAGAGACCTGGGTTGGATGAGTGTAATCCAGTAGGATGAGGTTTAATAAGTCCAAGTGCCAGGTCCTGCGTTTTGGCCNTCTGGTGGTGTTTAGCCTGGAGAAAAGGAGACTCAGGGGTGACCTCATCACTGCAACTGCCTGAAAGGTGGCTGTGGTCAGGTGGGGGTTGGTCTCTTTCTCCAGGCAGCAACTGACAAAACGAGAGGACACAGTCTCAAGCTACGCCAAGGGAAATACAGGCTGGATATTAGGAAAAAGTTTTTTACAGAAAGGGTAATAAAATATTGGAATGGTCTACCCAGGGAGGTGGTGGATTCACCATCTCTGGATGTATTTAAGAAAAGACTAGATGTGGCACTTGGTCCCTTGGTTCAGTTGAGGTTAGGGTTGGGTTGGACTCTATGATCTTGGAGGTCTCTTCCAACCTAGTGATTCTGTGTTTCTGCGTGTGGTTCCTTCCAGACCTTTCTTGAAGCTGCATAGCTTCTCACAGACACCTCCTACTATTCAAAACAGCTGCTCCAGTTTGCTCATTCGGACAGTAGATCCAGAAGAAGGCCTGTGTAGGTAGCAGGGGAGGAAACTCCCTTCTGGATTCTTGTATCATCTTTGTTCATAGAACATTCTGCAATATCCAAACAGTGCAGTGTTAACAAGTCATGCACAGTGGCTGTGCCTGTTCATAGCTGTTTGTAGTACAGGGTTGCTTGTTTGCCTGTTGAGTAGTGTGTCTTCTTACTTGAAAGGGCCAAAATATTTATGAACAGAGAAAAGAAGCATATTCATACATAGACATTGCAACCTAAATTGTATGTTCAGGTGTTGAAGGAAATTGCTGGAGCTTACTACTACCATAATTATATACTCCCCAAACTTTTTGAATTAGAGAATTTAAACTTTTCTCTAAAATGTTTTGCACTTTGTACCAAAAATACTTCAGTTAGGAGATGTTAATCTCCTAGTCTTTGCATTTCATGTTTTTTCCAGATGTCCCAGTGTTTAATTACCTGTCAATATAATTGCTTAAAGGAAACAAATAATAAAAATGCTATTTCCATTTGTAGAAATAATTTTTTTTCTGACCTGTATGATTTTGTTTATAAATCATACAGTCTCATCACAGTACCCACAGCTGTTAAGGACTCAGATTTCTCTTAATCATTGTAATTCAGCCATTTGATTATAGTATAGATTATTAGAGATATAATAAATATTAAGAGTATAGAGATTAATTAAATATTTCTAATTTCTAGACTGGCTCAGAAGAAGGATATGTTTAATCTTTTTAGTAGTAGCAATCAGAATTAAATGTATCTTTTAGTGAAAGAGGATCCTGAGAAAGTTTATTATTACTTGTCAATCCCACATGCAGTGTAGACTAAGAGTACATATACACGCATATTGAATTGAGCAAATAAGCTTTGTTTTTTCTGGAAAAGTGTTGAACCATTCTTATGCATCTTTGTTTACTGTAGTTCAGAGATAACACAGGTAAGAGTAAGACATCTGAACTTTGTTATGAATCATTCATGTAATGAATTGTCTAAGTAGTAGATAGGTAAGGCACCAGTTTATGATGAAAGTAAACTGGTGAAATGAACCTAGAACTCAGTATAGTGCTTTGGTGGTTTCTGTCATGTAAACTGAATAAATGCATAGGAGATTAGATTCTGTGTGGCAGTCTGCAGTTCTTTTCAGCAGAAAGTTTTTGTTGTGATATTTAAAGATACTTTTGTGAATGCCATTTATCTCCCCATTAGGTCAGAGCTGTTTCACAGGTAAGTCTTCTTGACTCATGCTTAATGAATAATATGTATGCATTACAAATCATAGACTCTGCCTTGGTTTTGATAGTCTTCAGCTTGGATTTCTTCATTCAAACACCTAAGACAAATTCACATAGTTAATTTTTGACCATTTTCTTCCCTTTTTTTCTAAATATAAACATAAGTTTCTTTTTCTTGTATTTGCTTTCTTGGACTGGGAGATGGGTCAGTATCTGTGCTGTGTTTAGGTTTTGCAGAATTTTGGATTCAGTGTAAATTCTGTCATGCTGTTTGAGCTTCATATTAGCCTGTGAAGTATAAGGTTTTACTTCATGGAAGGAAAATATGTGTGAAAACTAGCTGTAGACTGCCATAAGGAAAAATGGAGGGGTGTTTACAGTGGTACCTTAGCTATCTTAGGGACCTAAGAGCTTGTATCAGCTCTAGGAGTTTGTGAGTGCCTTGGCCCATTGCTGCGCTTTGAAGACGTAATGAGTCAGCAAGCAGCGGAGCTTGTGAGATCAGTCTTCCGTGGGAAATTCAGGAGAGCCTTTCACGGTAATGGTGTTCAGGGAGATGCATGTGGGAAATGCAGTGCAGTTTACGTAACATGTTTTTCTCAGTTCTTAATGATAAAGGATCCTGACCAGAGATGCTTTTAAGCTAATTAGATAAAAATCGGAGAGGCATTTGATAACGATGAGAACTCTCCATGGGCACATTGAATTACTTTTGTCTGCAGGTTTACCATTGCTGTTTAGCTAAGGAAGAAGAAGGGGATATTCTTGGTATGAGTTACTCCTATTGTTTTTAGCTCATTTTGTACCTGCTTTTGTTAGTATTTGACATTATGTATGCTCAGATATATTTAACTGATCAGGTATTCTGAGTTTTCTGCTGCACTTGTTATCTTCCTACTAATGTATGATTTATTCCTTTTTGTCTTATTTTCTTATTTTAAAATAAATTTTTAAAATGAGCCCTTCATTATAAAGATGATGTTTTATGTTTTGACATATGGCTTGCATATATTCAGTAAAAATTTTGTATTTTATTTCATATAATTTATGCTCTCAGTGGATATCTGTCTTTATTAAAGCATATTTTTTACAAAAGAAGGGTGTAGGGTTTTCCTCTTTTTTTCATGTTTTCTGTTTACTTACCTGGAGATGTGCATGGTTTCTTCTTTTTACCACAAAAGATTATAATTTCAAAAATTAAGCACAAGGGGGAGCTAGTAATTAATTGTGCATGCATCCTTATTTTCTTGCTATTTCACTCATTTATTTATGTTACTCTTCCAGTAACATCACAAGATGCATCTGAACTGATATGTATGGAGGGTGTGTGTGTCCCAAAACTATTGATGTGCTTTCTCTTCTGATTATTCATCTACAAGTCTGCAGCATCTGAAGTGATCACTTAAATTTTAGCACTACTTGCCATAGCGTGCTATTCATTTGACTTAGCTAAAATTTTGAGGAAGTGACTCTGATTTTATTTACCATTTAAATTATTGAAGGCATCTTAAAATATGCCAAGAAATGTTAGTATAAAAAAACTAGTTTACCTTGCAGACCAGAGTTTTAAAAGACCATTTTAACAGATGTAGACCTTTTCATTCTGGCATTATTCTGAGTGAACTCACCATTATGAATGGAAGATGGGGGAAATTTCCAAAGTTTTCATGAGTAATCCTTAGTCAGTGAAAAATCTCTGTGAAGGAATAGTCAGTGCCAGCTGTTTTCCCTTAAATTAAAATACGTTTGTAGTGCATTACTGGTCATGCATTGTAAAGAGAGATTTGTGAGTTTATTTAGTGTCTGTTGGGGTTGCTGTATAATAGGTAAAGGTTTAAAAGTGACCATTCCAACAATAAATCAAGTGTTGCTATAGAAGCTTTATTTACTGGAAGAATGTCATGAAAATTAAACTTTTGTCTTATTGATGTGTGATAATGCATGCTGCTACTAAATACATGTATCTGGAGGGGTTATTTTTAGGATTCTTGAATTGCCTTTGTTTTTAATGGGTTCCTTTGTTTTCCAAGGAACTAGATGTTGGAATGTGTGAATCATGTGCAAAGTTGGTGACTTATGTGAGGAATAGATCTTTTAACTAAAACCATTGGAGAGAGGTTGCATTTACACTGTTTCCAATCTTCTTCTTGCAGCTAATATCAAACAGCACTGTCCTTGTTAACTGCATTCTCCTAAGGTTCAAGGAAAGTAAGAGAATATCTTTGGTGATTTGTTTTGCTGCACATGTTGTCAAATGTGTAGTTTTTTTCTTCTTAACATACAAGTTTGTTTGCTTGCATCCCTTCTTTGTAGAAGACTCTTATTTTCACAATGCATTAACAACTTCTCGAAGAAAAAAATCCCTGCTTTGCTTAGTTTCAGTATAATTTAATAGAAGCATATTTGTTTTCTTAGTTAACTTGTCACTGAACCTTATTGTCCTGAGTCTGCCTTTGAATATGCTCTATATTCCTAGGTTAAGTGATAGATTTGTATTTTGGTATTAAAGAACAGTCCTTGTTCTAAGTGCATGGATCATCAGTTAATTTGTAGTTTGACTGAACATTTTAAGGACTTTAATAGTAGTAGTAATAGGAAGGGCAGGGTGCAATTGTCCTCTCTTTTACAGTGTGAGCAGGATCTGAAGACCAGCAATTAAGATGCAAAAGTAATCTTTGTTGATAATGCGAGGTAGACAGCTAGGAATAGCAGATGTCAAGCACATCTGTTTCACTGGGTCTGTAGATATAAATACATAGTCTGTAGAGGAAAGACTTCTATCCACAAAGAGTGGAGGTGAATGGGGTTACATCCAGGTGGCATCTGGTCAGCAGTGGTGCTCAATATTGGGACCAGGCCTCTTTAATATCAATGATCTGGATGAGGGGTTTGAGTGTTCCTTCAGCCAGCTTGCAGTTGTTGTGCTGGTTGGGAGTATTGGTCTCCTGGAGGGATTCAGGCAGGCTGGAGTGATGTGCCAAGGTCAATTGTATGAGGTTTGACAAGGCCAAATGCCAGGTCTGGCTCCTGGGTCACAACAGTGCTGGCACTGCTACAGGCTGGTGCAGAGTTGCTGGAAAGCTGCTCCATAGAAAATGACCTGGGGGTGCTGGTTGGCAGCATCTGAACATGCTCAGGCAACCAGGAAGGCCAGTGGCATCTTGGCTTTGATCAGTAATAGTGAGGCCAGTGACTGTCCCTCTGTACTGGGCACTGGTGAGGCCTTGCCTTAAATCCCATGTCCAGTTCTGGGCTTCTAACTACAAGAATGACATTGAGGGGCTGGAGCAAGTCCAGAGAAAGGCAGGGAAAGTGGTAAAGGGGCTGGAGCACAAGTCTTACAAAGAGTGGCTGAGAGAGCTACGGGTGTTTAACCTGGAGAAAAGGACTTGGGGGTGGGGCAGGGACCTTACCTTTCTACACAGCTATGTGAAAGGAGGTTATAGAGATTCTTCAATTTCTTCTCCTAAGAAGAAACAACAAGAAGAAACAGTCTCAGTTTGTGCTGAGGGAGGTTTAGACTGGATATTAGAAAAAACTTCACTGAAAAGGTTTGTCGAGCATTGGAATGGGCTGCCTAGGGAAGTGTTGGAGTCACCATGCCTAGTGTTTCAAAAACATCAAGGTGTGGCACTCAGGGGCTTGGGTTAGAGCTGAATTTGGCAGTGCTGGCTTAGGTGTTCGACTCATTCATCTTTATATTTCCAACTAAATAATTCTGTGATCTATGTCAGAACATGGTTTCTCATTCCTATTTTTCTGGGCCTAGGCAGTTTGAAATCTGGTCTTCTCAAATACTAAGATGAAGTTCATAAATCATGTGGAGCAGAGAACCAAAACAAGGTGTTTATCTTCCATATTGCTTCTTCAGGATGTTTGAGTTTAGAATTGAAAAAGAAAATGCATACAGTGACAGCTTAATAAATAATATTAAATACATGTTGTGACAAAATGGCCTTGAACTTGTTTTCTTACCATTAATAAAAGATCAATAAATTCTTACAGAAATTATTTTAAACTTTGAAGACCCTAAGCTCAATCTTACATTGGCATAGAGAGATCTTGACATTACCTGTGTCTGTAGGAGTTACCCTTTGGACAGAGGGAACTGTGCCTATGACTCTCTAAGTCTGGAGTCTTTGACAGCACTCACCACAAGCACATAGTGATTGGCATTCAGGAACTTCAGGATTGCAAGTAAAATCATCATTTCATTATCAGGACTAATTGGGGATTGGGTGCTCTTAGTGTACCAAATTACAAACATAAATGCCAAGGAATATGTTTCAGAAAGACCCAGAACAAGGTGATGTACAGGCCATATCTGGCAGGGAGCATCCGTGGTTGGAGTTTAGCACCTGCTTGGATTTTCTGCTTTATGCTCTTGTATTCTGGATTCAGAAACGACTTATTTTTCTGTCTATGAACTGATAGACTTTTCTAAATTTATATGGTGATATGCCTGACAGGATCGGGAGGTGTGGCATTAAGAGAGATGCCTTTTTCATCCTGGATTCAGTGGGTCTAAGTCAGTTGAAAGCTGCTGCACTGCTGCTGGAAGGAGTGATGCTGACAGTTAACAGCAAAATTAAGTCTGGTTAATTAGGAGATGCCTGCAATGTAATAATTATTAAAAATAGTGATGGGAAAAGCTGATTTTTTTTTTTTTTTGGTCATAATTAAGTTCTAATGAAATGGGAAGGAGTACTTTGAACCACAGCTGAGAAAATTATAGTGTATGTTATGTTACTGATTTTTCAAGATGTATCTCTTTTTTTGGAAACAGTGTGCCTTTAAGCAGAGTTTTAACCTAAATTGGCTTGTGCATATGGTTTTGCCCTCTACATAGATAACATACTTTTGACATAATGTTAACCACATAATTTCTGTAGATGTCTTTAATGCCTTAAGATCTGACCAGTGTTTAATTTCTGTATTTGCTTTTCTCAAAGCTCACACCGAATGGAACTGTAGAGTTTTTGTTAAAGATTGACCTTTGGTGCTTTTTTCCCCTCTTTACAGGTATTTGTGGAAACATTAGACAAGTGTTTTGAAAATGTATGTGAGCTGGATTTAATCTTCCATGTAGACAAGGTACTGTAATGACATCCTGTAATATTTTTAGCCAGTAAAATGTTTGGTTCAGCTGATACTTGGTATTAAACTCTGCCTTACTTTCCAGAGAAGAGTAACAAAGCTGGTGAAGGCTCTAGAGAATAAGTCTTGTGAGGCGTGCCTGAGGGAACAGGGGGTGTTCAGGCTGGAGAGCAGGAGGCTCAGTGAGAACCACACTGCCCTCTGCAACCACCTGAACGGAGGTTGTAGCAGGATGATCTCTTCTCCCAAGTATAATGGATAGACAAAAGGAAATGGGCTCAAGCTGGATACCAGGAGGAATTTCTTCCCTGGAAGAGTTGTCCGGCATTGAGGGAGACTGCCTGGGAAGGTGATGGAGACACCATAACCAGAAGTATTCGAGAAACAACTGGACATGGCACTTAGTGCTGTGGCTTAATTGACGTGGTGATCTTTGGTGAAAGGTTGGACTTGAGGATCCTGGAGGTCTTTTCCAGCCTTACTGCTTCCATGATTCTGTGATATAATTATCAGTGAAATCTACACTGTGTCTGCTAAAATACTTTTATTACTTGAAAGCTGTAATGGAACATGTCTTTCTGAGGAACAGTAAAAGTAAAGAGTAAAATAAACAGTAAAAATATGGGAGATTCACATAAAAATATTGCACGTAAAATTGTAAAATCTAAGACATCTGAATATTCTTAGAGTAGGATGAGCTTCAAGAAATAATGTGTTCTCTTTTGTTTATGGTTAGGTTTTATGTAACTCAGAACTGAAGTTGTTAGCTGTGTTCCAGTTAGGATTCGAAGATGCCTTTCATATGTTATGATTATGTAATTTAGATGCTGTGTGGATCTTTCTGTTTAAAATCTTAAACAGACTTTGTCTTTTCTCAGACGTTTAGAAACATTCTTGTTTGAATATTCCAGGTATAAGAAACAAGTGTTTTACTTATTAACCTAGTTTAGAGAAATGGTCTTACTATATAGTCACCTTTCATTTAAAAGGACTTCGACATTTTTTGATGTTATACCTAAAATGCTGATAATTTAATATGCAGAATTTATTCCTTTGGTTGCATTTTGTGCCTACTGTTTCTTTCTGTGCAGTCACATTTCCCCATCTGTGGACATCTTTCTGCATCAACAAAATGTGTCAAAGGAAACTAAGATACAAAAAGTAGACTGAAAATAATACCAAGTATCTGAAAGAACTATTTCAAACTGACTCAGTTTGTTTCAAAATCAGAAAGTTCTTTTGGAAGAAACACTTGCACCTTGACCAGACAGTGAAATGCAGATTACTTAGGTCATGAAAAGTCATTAAGATTTCTAGTCATTTCCATGGCTGGAACATGTTGGATATTTCCAAAATTAACATACAAAAGAGTTTGAGTGCTTCATATATTGGCTTCTGAGCTTAAGGGACAAAAGTACTGCAGTCATTTTGTGGGAAGGAGTTTGATCTTTAGCTCAGGAATGCTTTGGCTGATATGTACTCTAAGCTGTTGCTCTATAGTATGTTTTATTAAAGAGTATTGCTTAACATAACTTGATAGACAAAATGTTTCTAATAATACGTTGGGAACTTAGGTGCTTCAAAACGTTAAATTTCTTGAAAAATATTTTACTTTGTATTGGATATGAGATGATAATTCTTGAAAAATCTAAAAATCTGCCAGAGAATGCCATTAAATATTCTAGAATTTTCAAACTCTGAAGAAAATAGGAACCTTAAATACTAGTTAGATACTTTAGTAAAAATAATCCATTTTCACAATAAAAGACAGTGAACCCTTGAGTTAAAAAACTCTGAATGTGACATTAACCAGTGCAGTGATTTTTAATTTGAGTGTAAATGAACAAAAGAGATCAATGTAGAGACATGAACTT